>CAUYSK010004723.1:0-71325 GCA_963575035.1 Avahi laniger | reverse complement strand
CTAAAGCGATCCTCCTGCCTCAGCCTCCCGAGTAGCTGGGACTACAGGCATGCACCACCATGCCCGGCTAATTTTTTCTCTATATATATATTTTTAGTTGTCCAATTAATTTCTTTCTATTTTTAGTAGAGATGGGGTTTCACTCTTACTCAGGCCGGTTTCGAACTCCTGAGCTCAAACAATCCACCTGCCTCGGCCTCCCAGAGAGCTAGGATTACAGGCGTGAGCCACCGCGCTCGGCCTTGTCTCCCTCTTTGAAGATGGCAATTCTCTCCTCCTAGAACCCCCCGAAGGCCCCTTCCTTGCCATAACTTTGCACAAATCCACCACGTTTTCGATTCTTCCTGCTTATCGGAAAATACACATTTTTGCTTTCCCCTCAGAACACCCGCTGGTGACGACAGGTGTTAAGATTACATAAACTGATCCAGACTAATGAGTTAACTAGAAAATGCATCACTTTGATGCAACAAAATACTTTAACTCTTAAAAACATCCATCAGGAATGGTAGTAATAACGGACCTTTCAGGCACTTTCTGATGGGAGGGAACATTTTTCTGTGTATGCTTTTGTGATTCTCAGCACCCACCATTCTAACTCTTGCGACTCAACTCAGCCATTTTTATATTCTGGGTATTTTAGATCCGTTGAGGACAGGGACAAGGTTGTACTCCTTTTTTTTTTCCTATGGTGCCTAAAGAAGAATTTTTATAACTCCTGAAAGCAGTGGTCCTAAACTTTTTTTTTCTTTCAGTACAACCAAGAGATCTGACATATACTCTTTTATTAAAAAAGGCTTTAAGCAATCCTGATTTTTCATATTGGGGGTGAAGAGAAAAAATCAGAGATTGTGGGAATATTTTGGAAAAGGCCCCAGGTGACTTTGATATGATAGGATAAGGATCTCACTGGGACTTCAATTAGTTGGGTTATTGGCCAGGAATTCTCTCTACCATGAAAACCACTTGCAAAGGTGAAAAAAACCATGGAAAGACCAGATCTGAAAATATTAAGGAGTGACCAGTAATTCTTTCCATCTTTCTTGACTTTGGGTTTGAGGCTACACTTGTAGCATCTTTGTTTTCTGCTTTTTTTTTTTTTGCCTTGATGGGAATAAGAAGCCACTGCCCAGGCTGATTCCTGGACACTGGACACTGTGTTCCTAGACACAGGCCACATTCCTGGACACTAGGCTTGCCTGTCAGTTTCTGTTTTCCATAATTTTACAGTTATGCTAAAAGTGGGCAGTGCAATTAAATCTCTTAATGTCTGAGTAAAGCACAATTTACACATGTAGAAATTTCCAATAAAGATGACTATTTTGGTTAAAAATCCTTTTGCAGATGGTCTCAGTAGCCCAAGTTGTATCTCATCTACCCAAATTGTATCTCATCTACCATCTGTGATAAATCCAAATTAAAATATCTGTTTGTACTTTTTCCCTCTCTCACTGGCAGACTGATAAATATCTATCTCTTTTAGGTACAAAATCTTCTGATGTCACATAACAACAAACCCAAAGGGCTATGATGAAGCAGGTATTCCTGGGACCTGGTTCCACTGTAACTGCGATTAATTGGACATTAGCCCTGAAGTTGGGGTGGGATGGAAGCGTGGAAAAATGAGACCCTCAGGGGACAAATGTAAAAGCCTTGAGTTTTGGCCGCTGTATCATGCTAGGAGGTGGTGATTCTAAAAGATTCCTGACATTGCTCCGGAGTTGTATCCATGTGTGTCTCATCAGTGCAGAGTGCATTCTGATGTCAGCCTACCTAAATATACAATATAATGCATGAAATTCGGTGTTCTCTAATTTCTACTATAACACTCTCACATCTACCAGCATCTGGGGTCTCCCTCTTTTCTAAAACTCTTCTCTGTAATACTCTGGGTGGTGCACTGTGTGAGCCTCTGTTCCATTCAGTTGATAGCTCCTAAAGGACTTAAAGATACATTAAGCTTTATATTATTATAATTCCCTATATTATTTATCACTGGAAGCTAGATTAAGAAAAAATTACCACCATATGACAATGACAAAAAAAGAGATTTTTTCCAATGGCGTAATTGGTAGGATTATCATGAAGGGGGCTGATTTATCTTTTACATGTGAGCATTTACCTCTGCGGCGTTCCTTGCCCACTCTAACTCCCCAGAGGACTGAAACAACAGAAAATGAGACCAACAAATAACAATGACAACAATTAGTATAAGCATTAAAGGCAATTACTGATAATAAGTTAAATACTCCCCTTGTAAGCAAAGTAAATCACTTTTATAAGTTGCGGTGGTTTTAAACTCATACTTTATGAATTAATTCCCATTAAATACATCTTGTCCTGTCAACATTTTAATTATAATGGATTAATATGTGTGTGGGATCTAACATCAATTAGGTTGAGAGTAATGTCTTCTATGACCACTCAGGATGTGGTCTGTAGACCAGTGGCATTGGCATCATCGGGGACCTTGTTAAAAATGCAGACTACCAAGACTCACTCAAGACCAGCTGAATCAGAATTTGCTTTTTAATGAGCTCTCCACGATTCAAATTTGAGCAGCACTGTTCTATGATATCCAGGTAATCCAGTTGTAGCTACTCTAAGAACTGATAGAATTATAAATTTCTCTGGCATTAGGATAAAAACTTCACAGGATTCTGGAAAAGTAGTTTCTGCTCCTGCCTTTTAGACATTGCCTTTTGTTTATAAAAGTAGTAGGATAACTGAAGGGATTAAAAAAAGAGAGAAAACAAGGCAGAAGAAAGAGTAGCCAGCATATTCCAGAAACATCTCGCGTCACTGTAATTAACACCTAGTGTACCAGGTTTCCTTTGCAGATTTAATGATTGTGAGCTGCACCCACATTTCCTTCACATTCTGGCACAGGTTGGTAGGGGCTCCTCCCTCTTCTGTAGACTCTTGGGGTTGCTCGCTTCTTCTCTGGATACTCAGTTCTGACAAAGGCTTTCTTGAGAAAATTTTTGAAAAGCACAGTTTTCCTATTTCAAAAATCAAATTGCTCAAAGTTTACCCCTTTTGGAGGAGGTAAGCAAGTCAAGTAATTTTAGAAAGCAAGAAAGAAACTCATTTTAGCTACCCATGATAGTTTTGGAAATGCAACGTTTGAAAAACTGTCCCGTCTCATTGAGGCAGATCAGTTAACACAGAGCTCAATCGCCATGATGGGTAATCACCGCATTCCTCTCATCTGTTCTGGAAATGCTGTCCTGAGACTTGCTAACTCCAAGCGTGATCCCTGACCAGAAGCACTGGTGTTTCCTGAGTGCCTGATAGAAAGGCAGGCACTTAGGTCCTATCCTAGCCCTACATAATCAGAGTCTGTATTGTAACAATATTTTTGTGATTCATATACACAGTAAAGTTTGAGAAGTTCTGGAAGTTCTGGAAGAGACAAAGGCAACACATTCTACAATTTACCTTTCAGTATGTCCTGCCTCTAAACTGCAACTCTTTGTAAAGAGAACTATATCTTTACCTATGTATCACCTATCTATCTATATTTAAAATAAATAAAGAAGAGATATACTCTACTTGATAGCTATTGTTTCCAGTTCTGAAATAAGGAAAAAGCAATTATTTTGCTTCAATGGATAAAACTTGTCTGTCTTTAGTTCCTCGATATTTTTGGAACTGCTTTCTCTAGTTTACATTTAGTTGAAACCTTCAACAGGAAGTTCATGTTTATTATAGCATACCTTCGCTGAAGGGGAGGGATGAAGGCACTCTACGAACCCGATTCCAAATGTAATTCAGAATGACCAAGTAGAGTGTCTTCCCTGGAGAATAATTCAAACACAGCAAAAAACTTCTTTTCAGAAAATGAAAAAAAAATGCCACTTTTCTATGTTAAAAAAATCAAAGTGCATTAAGAGAACGAAGAGGCAAGTTATAGACTGAGAGAAAATATAAAACACATATCTGATAAAGGACTTGTATCCAATATATAGAAAGAACTTTTAAAATTCAAAAAATGGGCAAAAGATCTGAATCCAAAATATACAAAATATACAAAGAACTTTTAAAATCCAACAAAGGGGCAAAAGATCTGAATAGACACTTCAAGAAGTTATGTGAATGGCAAATAAGCATATGAGAAGATGCTGAATGTCATGTGTCATTAGGGGATGGCAAATTACAAACAATGAGGTGCCACTACATGTCCGTTAGGAAGGATATAATCTAAAAATCTGACACCACCAAACGCTGGAAATGATGCAAAGCAAAAGGAATGCTTGCTTGTTGCTGGTGGGAATGCAAAATGGTACACCCATCTTGGCAGACAGTTTGACAGTTTTCTTACAAAGCTAAACATAGTCTTACCATATGACCCAGCAATTGTGCTCCTAGGTATTTATCACCTGAGTTGAAAACTTATGTCCACACAGTAAACTGCACAAGAATGTTTATGGCAACTTTATTCATAATTGCTCAAAACTGGAAACAACCAAGATGTCCCTCAACAGGTGAATGGTATGGTTCATCTGTACAACAGAATATTATTTGACAATATGAAAAGAGCTACTATGCCATGAAAAGACATAGAAGAACTTTCAATGCATATTACTGAGTGAAAGAAGCCAGTATGATTCCAACTGTATAATATTTTGGAAAAGGCAAAACTATAGAGACAATAAAGAAATCAGTGGTTGCCATGGGTTTGGGGTGGGGGAGTGGGATGAATAGGTGACACACAGGGAATTGGTATGGTGTGAAACTATTCTGCACAATACGGTAATGACAGGTACATGTCCTTATGTATTTGTCAAATCTATAGAATGGTACAACACAGAGAGTGAACATTAATGTAAACTGTGGATTATACTTAATGTATCAATATTGGTTCATTATTGTAACAAATATACCATACTAATGCAAGGAATTAATAACAGAGAAAATTATGTGTGGGGGTGGGTACATATATGGAACTCTGTGTACTCACTGCTCAATTATTCTGTATCTAAAAGTGTACTGAAAAGTCAATGAATTTTTCAAAAAAAGTGAATTGCACAAAGGTGCTTCTTTTGCTGGAGGTAATGAGAATCATCTGAGACAGCCCAGCAAAGACAAATAAAAAGTACTTTAAAAACAATCAATTCAGGAAGCATCTGTTTATGTTAGGCTACAGATATATGCGAAACCCAGTTCCTGTCTTTAAAATGAGTACTATGCTCGTACAGCCACAGATGTCTAAGTCACCTGAATGCCGGGCAGACAGATGACCACTGAATGAACCTGGGAGAAGAAGACGTTAATTTCAACTGAGGGAAGCAGGGAAGGTTTGGTGCTGAGGAGGCTTTTGAGCCCGGTCTTGGAAAGTGAGCAAGCTTCAAGTACTAAATACGTAGAGAAAAGGCAACCTTAAAGTTGGTTGCTAAAGACTGAAAGAGAAAATCCAAAAACAAGAGTAAAAAAAATTCCAGATTAGGTATTTAAATGAATTTTGGGGACTTAATTAATAGGGTTAAATTAAAAGTAAACAGCAGCAGAAGGCTTCTAGAATTATCGAACAACCATGCTTTAATCTGCAGTCACTCACCATATGTTAAATTGAATCATATGAAATTGCCATCTTTTTGTGCAAAAAATTGCCAATATTGGCAATTTCATATAGCTCAACCTAGTATTATTAGTCACTGTTTTTTGAGATATAGTTTCTATACTACAATGTTTTCAAGAATACTTGAAAAGACCAGTGATAACTAGGACACACTGAATAAATATAAAAATAAAGCCATTAAATTAAATATTTGGAATCAGACAATTCAAAGGTTGGAACACTAATTAAACACCCCCATCCCCCCACACAGAGAAAAACCCCAGTAGCTAAAGTTTGGAGTAGAAAGCAAACAATACTGTTTCTCATTCTCTTCATTGACAGAAGCCGTAGAGACCATTCCTGAAGTTCCCAGCACTTGTTCAGAGAGTTTGAAAATAAGCAAAACATGTCTTTTTCTGGTTGGTGGTAAAGAAAGACTAAATCTCTTGAGTGTGTTAAAAAAAGAGACAAGCCAGGACTGCAGAGAAAAAAAGGAAGATGTATTCTAAAATACAGAAATTAGAATCCAATTTCAGTGCCTTTGTTCTTGAAAAAAGAAACCTTGTAAAATAAAAGTGACATCATATCTTCTCATGAAATATTTAGGCATATTATTGCCCTGCATTGAGATGATGTCCACGTAAGATCAGAATGTTAGTACTATATGAACATTTATGCTCCTAATCTAACAATAACTTTAACTGGCTCGTAACATCTTACAATTAGCCCGAGCAGCCAAAAACTAAATAGTAGTATTATTTGTCACTTTTTCATGTTTACAAACACTTTTGTTTTTTAATGTGCTCTTAGCCACGGATGCAGCAAATTCTTATATAAGCAAACTACAGAACATACATGAGATATTTACATGTTTGTGTGTGTGTGTGAGTGTGCACGTGAGAAAGAGAGGGGAAGAGAGAGAGAGAGAGAGAATATGACACCAGTGATCTTTCAATAAGAACTCAGGTTTTAGAAACTCATTTTTTTGGGTTATCTACAAGATCTTTGATTTTCTTCAAAACATAGACAATGCTATGACGGACTAAACATATTGTCAATTTCTATATCGAAAAATTACATTGTTATATAATGTATGTTCTAGCAAAGTTGCAATTCAACCTACATTGATTCAACACTGAATCTTGAAATAAAAAGAAGTCATAGAATTGAAGAGACAATTTTAATTCTTATTCCATCTCTAGAAAAAATGACCTTAGAGGTTAGAAGAAGGCATGTTTGGGCTTCGTTCATCCTTATATATATATATATATATTTTTTTATTTTATTTTATTTTTTTTTAAAGAAGGAGACATATAGAATTTAAAGGAAAGTATTCTCATTTGCACCAGAAATTATTTCAGGAGTAAAATAATAATTTAGAATGTCACTATAGATGCTCTCTCTTACAATTTCACCCTATACTAAACATCACAAAAGGCTGGTGTCCAGTGTGGGACTGTGGCAAAGGTTTAGCCACCCAACAAATGCAGAATTAGTGAATAGCTCCCTCAAAGACTGAAGTGTCTGTTCTGCTGATACTGCACACTTTCTCTAAAGAGATTACCTGCATAATCCTAAATATTATAGGACCCGGGCGATCTTATTTTTGAGCTCATCAGATCCAGCATGCTGCATGTAATCCCTAACAGCTTTATTCAGTGTTTATGTAAGCTGGTGAAGTTGTTGTATGAACACGATGACCATCCCTCATTCCCAGAGACAAGATCACTTTGTATCATTGCCACGAAAAGTAGTAAGAACAGATATGAAGATTTTCACATTCCATTTTAGCAAACTTCGTCCTTTCGAACTGTTTTTTATGCAAGTGGAACATTCATAACTATTGTTTGATAGTCTATAATAACATTTGAATGGAGATGTTTATATTTTGTTTTGTTAGTTGTGTTTCTTATACATTAATTTGTACCATAGACATTTTGATGCTACCAGGTGGATTGAATTGGTAGAAAAAGGGGTTTCCCCCATAGTTTAGAGGTCTGAAGTACTTTTAAAGAAGCACAGATATTTATTTTTTGGAAAAAATATTAGAAGAAAAATACATTGGTGAAAACCATAAATTCCTAAGCATAGTACCCAGTATTCTTAACTTAAAAAAAAAACAAAACTGTGGCTTTAATTTAGGATATTCCTTTTAATTTCACTAAAATCTAAGAGGAAAAAGAAAAAATTCTGATTCTCTTTGTAAAATTTAAAAACACATTTGTTCATATTTTTCACTTAAAAAGTGTGTGTATGTATGTGCGCATAAACCCCTAAAATCAAACATTATATTCTATGTAATTTTACAACAGAAGGTAACCTCATGTTTGTTTTTTTAACAACAAATCAGAGGAGAAAGAAACATTTCTGTTCATCTGTGAGCCTCTGCTAATTGTGATTCAGACCCAAAGAGGATTAAGTACATAGACGTTAGTACGTCCAGTGTTATTAATTTCTAAGCAACAATAGCAACAATATCCTGAGTAAATCTGTCAGTAGTAAGGATGAATGGTTGCTTAAAGACTCCATTGATGTCAGAACTGCAATCTGCCGATAATAGCTTATTATGCCAATAAAATCTTTAAATACACATATATTGAAATTAGTAATTGCATAGAAACAATATCTAATTGTTTTAAAAACAGGAAGCTGTAAGCATTGTAGAAAGATGTAATTCTGAGTTTATATATTTAAAGAAGTTTAAGTTTGATTAGTAACTTTTTTGGAACAATAGCAAACATTACATTATTTGAAACAAATGATTATATCAATTTACATTTTAATATTTCCAACTGTTGTTCATTGCTATTTAGTACCAGTAAAGAAATGACAATAAATCATTTTACCCTGAAATATTTTTAAAACAAATGCTCAAAAACCTGACTGTATTATGAGATAATGTGTGTCTGGGGAAATTGTGCACTAACTTAATCGTAAAAAATTTAGAAGAAAAACTCAAACATAATTTACCTCATTATTAATAATCATTCAGCCAAATAGATTTTTTTGAAAGTAGATTTCTTATATATGAGAAAATACCTGATATTTTATATGTGTGTATATATAAAAATATATATACACACACACACATATATATATACTAAATGAATTTTTAAGACAAAAATTAGAAAAGTAAAATGCTCATAACTACAGCAATGCCAATGACTAAAATCAAAGCTACAAAATTGTGAGAAGGACGTTCATATGGTTAACCTAATGTTAGTGCAATGTGGTAGATTCCACTTGAATTTAATCACAAAATTTGTGCATTTGGTAATTCACCTCAGGATATGACAATATTTATATATAAATATCTTCTCCAGTGTAAAATTAAGCCTCTGAGTGACTTGCTTATTATATACATTCCTGAGCCAGAAAATGTTTTATTGTCCCCACACCTAGCTATCTATTTATTTTGCTGAGAGCTTATAAATGCCTACTTTCTCGCCTGCAGGATGGTTCATACCGCTAAATGTCAGAAAAGAGAAGAAAATGTAAAACTCACCAGTGGCGTCAGCTTTAGTTTTGAGCTGGTTCTCACACATTTTGACGTAGCAATGAAAAGTCTAACTGAAAAATATTACACTTTTCACTCGAGGTCTGACGACTGCCCCTATGTTATCCCACAACTGCAATCCCAACAGACTGCATTAATGAGATTAAATGAAAGAGGAGTTAAAGGCATCAACGGTTCCATTTCATTAAGTAAGGGTGAAAGGCTGCTCAGGCGAGGAAGGCGGGAGGGAGAGTATTGGTTTTTCTTTGTGATACTACTTATTTGCTAAAGAATGAAGCATTTGCTTAATAGCAATCAGCAATTTAAAAACATCATTCTCCTCCCTGAAACTGCACCGATAAACTCCCCTTTGTTTTCATCCTGTTGGAAACAGATCTGATGTGCATATGGCGTGGAACTAGAGTCATCCCTGTGACTATAAAAGTGTAACATAAATTTCCTTCGGAATGAGTTTGTCTCCAGTGATTTTGGACCCTCTTACTGAGGTCCAATGATGAAGGACTGCATAACGGAATTACTTTGTTTCTGTTCTCCCAAATACTGGGTCTGTGAAGTAATTACTAGAGCAGAGGAGCATCTTACAGTCAAAGAAAACGTGTGCACGCCTTACAGCAGCCACAGCAGCAGCAAAGCCCGGGGACCAGTTTGAGGACTTAACACCAAGCTACCTCCCTGGCCTTACACCTGAAGTCTAGAGTGACTTCATTCTTCCATCGTGCCTTGGTGCTGTCACTTGCACAATAAGAACGATGAGGACACACACACAGAAATTTCTGATCTTCAACCCTTTTCACTAGGAAGAATAAATATATGAATATGTATAAACTGCTCTGACTTCCATAGGAAAAACATGCTCTTTATACAAGAGCAAAATGCTTACGTATTAGCTTTATTTAACTTTGCCAAGAGCTGCTTACTTCAGTGATGAACCTCAGATCTTTTTCTTCACCCCTCACCTTTCGTACCACCTTCTACAGCTCTCGATTTCTTTCCACTAACACTATCATGAATGGTTTCTTTTTATATATTTTTTAAAAATAAATTTTATTGTGTATATTTAAGATATACAACATGATGTTATGAGATATATGCTGTGTATAGTCGAATGGTTACTATAAGTGGAACAAATGAACATATCCATCATCTCGCATAATTGCCCATTCCCCACCCTCCATGGCAAGAGCAGCTATAATCTACTCATTTAGCAAAAGTCTTGAATACAATACAATACACTATATCACAAATAGTTTCTTGATCTCCTTCCCTTCTGTTTCTCTCTTCTCTTAAACATGTCCACTTTCTCCTGGCCTGTACCACAGTAGAACTGCTTTTCCAGGGGATGAAGGGAAAGGGGTGAAGTGGTGAATAGGGGAATCCAGTTAACGTTATTCTCAGCCTGGCAGGGCTGAGCCCAGTGGTGCACACTGCAATAACTTGGATACCCTAAACACAGTGATTCCCAGGGATTCCCACTGATTTCTTGGGTGTGGAGCCAAGGCATGCAGAATCTTAAACACTTCCAAAGTGATTCCAATGGGCTTTCAGGACTGAAGACCCCCGGAATGTTCCTCAGAACCATCAAAGACATATGTCCTAGATTGCTCACCCCCACCAACCACTGAGTCAGAATCTGAGGAGAGGTCTGAGACGCTATAGCTATGATTAGATAAATTTGGGAAAAACTTGAAGAAAGAAACTTGGACTTTGAGTTAGCACATCTGGCTGCAAATTCTTGGGTGAGTTACTTAACTTTTTCTGTGCCTCAGGCTGCCCATCTCCGAAATAAGATTGTGACACCTACTCATTGAGTGGTATGAGGAAGGAATGTGAAAATGCTTAACGGAGGGTCTGAAACCTGTTGGGAACCCAGGGAATGTATTAATGATTGAATATGAGTTGGCCTGCCTTTGCATATCTCGTGGATGTGCATTTTGGCTGTTGATTCTGGACATCATTCATTTATTCAATTCTTATTAAGTAATTCATAAGTAATTAATACTATTTGCACTGGGAAATAAATATGATGAAGCCCACAGTCCACTGTGTACTTAAAACCTGTGGATTGAATCCTATTTATTAATAATTCCTTGCATTGTAATTGCTAGTTTTCTGTATAATACTAGAAGTAATGATCTTAGAAGACCTGTAGTTAATGAAGATAAGGAAGAAAGCCGTTTAATAACTGCTTTATTTTGTCAGAAAGTAAATGGTTTGGGGGGATGTCACATGTGTTTCATGCATTATAGTTCAAATGTGGAAACGGAATTGGTCTCTGTGAACTATTTAAAGGTCATTAAATATTAGCTTGAGTGGAATAGTATTTATAGGCACCATTCACAGCAGACTGAAAGCCAGGTATCAGGGGTAGAGATTCATACCTCCTCATGTCTCCTGGGCCGTGACACAAATTGAGCTCCTGCCCTGGCCAACCAGAAAAGTGTACAAAAGAGCACTGAAAGAGTTGGCAGCATCCCGATGCACAGAGCATGCTCATGCCACTGGAAACAAAGGGAGGATTGGAGATGGGAGCTCAGGTATGAGAGGTGAGTCTAGTCTGTGTTCAGGAAAGAAGGAGGAAATGGTTGATATTTCTCTAAAGCTATAGTTTTATCACATCACTTTCCTTATGCAAAGCTTTTCACACCTCTAGGGTCCACAAAATAACACAAGTTCCTCCTTGGCCTGCCTTTCCACACCGGGACCAGCTCTGCCTCCAGGTACTCACTTGTGATCCTGGGCCAAAGTGATCTGTTTACCTTAGCCACCCTAACTGGCTCGCTTCTCTGTCTCTTTCATGCCACCTATCTCTCCTCCTTGGACCACCTGTAGACTTCTCTCCACTGTGCTCTAACTACCAACACCCAACCTATTCTTGACAACCCAACTCAATTTCCATCACCTCTACAAAGCATCCCTTGACCACAGGGAATTTTGCTTACATTGGGTTCATGTGTCTCCACCACTCATTTGGTCTTGGTGTTCTTCATTAATCCTGTTTATATGCTTACTTTTCACCTTGACTATAAGCTTCTTAGGGATAAAACCTTTGTTTTATGTGTCTCCCAGTGTCTAGCATAGGGATTCCATAAAATGCGTGGAGTCTATCAGCTGATGAGTGTATACTTGCTGACTGACCACAACACTGGGGAATCATATATAAGTCCCCCCGCCTACTGCCATGATTTCCCCTAAGTTGTATTTTACATCGATAGCTTATCTTTGGGGTATGTTTGCTAGCTTGCTGGCTGCTGTTTAGTGGGGATGAGGGATAGGTTAAAAAGAAAAGCACTGGCTTCTAAAACTGTATTTGATCATAGTTGATTCTAAGTGTAGGAACAAGGAAGTTGAAACAAAAACTTTTCTTCATTTCTTGTTTTTCCTTAATACACTGCCTTTCCCTTCATCCTGTTTCTCTGGCATTTAATTGCCACTTTGGATCATTGTCCCATGGTTTTAGGTCTCTTTCTGTCCTGTTGGTAGATTGCTTTTTCTCTAGTTAGAAGTCTTATCACTTGAGGGGAGAGGAGGTTGATTCCTTTCCCGCATGGCTTTCCCTTCACCCCATTTCACAGCAGGGAGCAACTGTTACACACTTTTCACTCCAACATGGTGCTTAGGACTGGCCCTGGTATCACAAGACATTAAGCCAGTGAGACAGAAAAGTTCTACATCCCCCTCTCCCAAGATTCAGGGTGGGAGAATGAGGACTAAATCTCTTTAAACAGAAGAAATGTCATAAAAAAAGAAAGAGCTTGATTTTATAAGAAATGTCCCACTTTAGCACTGTGGCTCTCCAAGTGTGGTCCCCAGATCGGCAAAGTCAGCAGCATCACTGGGAACTTGTTAGACATGTAGATTGTTGGACCTCGCTCCACACCTACTGAATCAGAGACTCTGGGGGTGGGGCCTTACCATCTATGTTTTCACAAGCTCTCCTGATGATTGTGATGCACACTTGGGTTTCATAACTGCTGGTTTACAGCATGCGTTTTCCAGTCAGAAGGAACTAGATTTAATTCATGGCTCTGTCACACACTAGCTGCGTGTCCGGACAAGTTATTTAATCTTCTGATGTTTCAGTTTCAACATCTGTACAATGGCGATGGTATGGTCTAAATGTTTATGTCCCCCACAAAATTCATGTGTTCAGATCCTGACCCTCGTCTACAGTCATACCACCCTGAACATGTCCGATCTCGTCTGATCTCAGAAGCTAAGCAGGGTTGGGCCTGGTTAGTACTTGAATGGGAGATCCTGACCCTCAAGGATGTGGTATTAAGAAGTGAGCCCTTTGAGAGGCGGTTAGGTGATGAGTGCAGAGCCCTTGTGAGTGGGATTAGCGCCTTTGTAAAAGAGCCCCAAGAGACCTGCCTTGTCCCTTCCACCATGTGAGGACATAGCAAGAAGGCTGTGAACCAAAGAGTGAGCCCCAGACATCAAATCTCTTGGCACCTTGATCTTGGACTAACCAGTGTCTAGAATTGTAAGAAATAAATTTCTGTTGCTTATATGCCACCTAGTTTATGGTATGTTGTTATAACATACTACCAGTGATAACAATACCTATCTGATAGAGGTGTTGAAGGATTTAAAGTGAGATAAAATCCCTGCAAAGTATTCAGTGCAGTCCTGAACACATAGTAAGAATTCAATAACTATGAGCCATTCCTAGGATATCAGGTTAGTGGAGAATAGAAAGTGTTCCATACTTCCTAAATCTCTGTTATTTTTCTTTACATGTTTCTTAAAACTTGGATGCACATTAAAATCACTTTGGGGAGCTTTTAAAAAAGTCTGATTCCCAGAAGAGTTATGCCAGACTAATTTAGCAAGAATTTTGGGAAGTGAAACTAAGCATTTTTATTCCACAGAAGATACCAAGATCATTCTGAGTTACAGGATAATATACCACTGTCATGTGTTATAGTTAATATTGCTGTGAGAAAGAGTTGTGAGACAATATGCAGACAGAAATTAATCATTAGTAACGTGAGATGTTGTATTCGTTATTTCCATGATTTTTCCCACATTCGTGGTAAAGAAGTTCAGAGAAATGCTAAAAGTCAGGTTCTGGAGCAGAATTTCTTACTCTTGCCATTACTGAAATTTTGGGCTGAATAATTCTCTTTTTTCTGGGAGGCTTTTCTGTGCATTGTAAACATACTTGGTCTCTATCCACTACACACCAGTATCTCCTTTCACTTGTGACAACTAAAAATATTCCCGAATATCCCCTGTGGATAAAATATTAATAGTCCCCAGTTGACAATCACCATTCTAGAGTTTCAGTGCCTGGGTACAAATTCAGGCTTTACTACTTAACAGTATGAATAGATCAACCTTCTTAATTCCTCTATGCCTCAGTTTCCTCTCCTGTGAAATGGAGATGATAATGGTATCCAACTGATAAAGTTTTGTTTTGCTGTTTGAGAAATAAAAGAGAAAATGAATAATAAAGCACTGGTGACAGTATCTAGAATGTGGAAAATATTCAGTAAATGTTAGCTATCATTTATGTATGTATTGATAATCTTATTTTGATTCTAAACCACTGAAAAAAATCTTCTTCTAACATCCTTACATAGAAGTTGTGTATATATTCATTAGTTTATCCTTTGAATTGAGGATCACAGTGACTAAATGCTTATCACATCTTAGAGTCAATAGCTGGTACATGAGAAAAAAAAAGAGCAAGAGTGTGTCAGAATTAGAACAGGGCTGTTTCCACACTTTTCTAGCTATGCAATTTTAGGAAGTGACTTTACCTCTCAGAACCACTGTTTCCTCATTTGTAAATGAGGAAAAGTAATTACTATATTATGTGTTTTTATGAGAATTAAATCAGATAATATATGTGAAAGAATTTAAGCAAATATCCTGATATATAATAGGTACTTGACAAACATTTAATTCCCTTAAAATCATAATAAATAAGAGCATCATAGGACACAAGGTGGGCACACTCCATGGCTTCACGGACTTTGACTTGACATGACATCATTTCATCGGAATTCACCAGTAAGAAGTGAAAAAAATCTTTCCAATCATGACAGTATTTTGTTCTGACAAATCTGCATTTGCAAAACGAGATTTTTGAAGGGTACTTACTAAAATTAAATATATACATTTTAATGTAGTCAGTTCTTCAGAAGGGAGAAAGCATGGGTTAATCTATTTACTGTTTTGTGAATGCATCATTTGTGCTGTTGAGCACTAATCTTTTACAATCCACTAAGAAACTTAGCAGTTTAATTTTGGTGCAATGTAGAGTAGTGATTATTACTTTAATCAGTAGCTACATTATTCTGGTCACTGTGTTTGTAAATGTCTTAACTTTGGTTCAAGCCCATATTATAAAAAGCCTTTTACATTTGCAAGCATTTCCCCTTCACTACTCCTATTTATTTTTCATCCAAGGGAAAGTTATATAGATAATAGAGTAGAAAACAAAGAGACCAGCAATTTTCTTATTAGATAGCATTAGAAGTGGAACCCAAAATTCAAATAGCAGAAATCTTGAGCCCTGATTGCTCATTTACTAACACATTCCTCCGCTTCCTGCCAACATTTCGGGTTTTAAACCTTAAGAAATGTAACAGGAATAACTACACAGTATCATGTAAAATAGATTCCTTCTGTTACGTGAATTATGAGATAAAATACATAAGATAGATTTGTGGTAAGAATTAATTTTTATTTTTATAAAAGAAGTGCTGAATATTTTTGATATTAAGCGAACACTTTTTAACTCAGTAGAAATCCAAGCTATTTAAGAATAGAGATCTGAACATTAGGAAATGGCCGAAACTCAATCACTTTTTAAATTTTCACGTTTGTTTAGCAAATACTTGTTTGTTGAGTGCATATTCCAGTACCTGAGTTAAGTACCTTGCCTCATGGAACTTCCAGCCCATAAGCTTACCCTGGGTCTCAATCAGCATCTACTTGGTTGCTCATTGATGGGGAGTTCAGCACTTTGCAAGACAACCAGTTTCCCTATTGCATTCTCCTGTAAACAATTATGATTCCCTCTAGCCCATATGTCTATAGTATGTCTACAAACATTGCTGAGAGAAAAACACAATTTATGCATTGTTCTGTTGATCTTATCAGTGTAGTAAACCCTATCAGAAATGCTATGGGGTTAGTTGGTCATTACTTAATTTCTGGTGTGCCCAAGAGAATTGCCAATGACATCATTTCTTGAGTCCAATGGTTCTAGTAAGTAATTTGTCCTAGTGTAATTGAATGTCTATAATGTTTATAGTGTATATGTGTATATATGTATATATGCATATAAATATATTTATTTACATATATATACACTTTTATATATTATGTGTGCATATATAAATACTATATGTACAATATAAACATATGTCTGTATGTAATTTATCTTTCTCAGCCTGCTTTGGAATGTGGGACATTTCACTTATTTCTCATCTTCTGGAGGCTTTTCATTTCTCCAGGAATCTCAAAGATTGTCACTAAAGAAGAAACATATCTCTTGTCCTCCAATATATCTTTCATCTGGAGACTTAAGCTTTACAGCAACAAGCTTCACCATTATAACCCTCAGTTCGGTGGTGAGCTTCAGTTCTGCCTTAATAATGTTTGTTCTACCCTCTTTCAGTCTGAAAGTCATTCTCCTGAGTGGAGGAAACACCATTCTTAAAAAATATGCAAAGAGATTGATAACATAACAATCTTTCCCAAGGGATCTTAACTTGCAAGTTGACTTCAGATAAGCTCCTTCAGTAGCCTGTATGTGATGAAGCCTTCTATTACCTGCTGTCATGGGTGACAACAGTCATTTTGCATGATGCTGAATATACATTATCACAGGATGAGCTTTGATTGTTTTAATCCAGGAGACAAGGCTATAAGTGCTGACTTTGGTTCCTATTTTTATACATTCTTGCATGGGTTTCATCCATGCTAGCTCAGAATTTTCCAGCAAAACCATCCCCACGTCTCAAGAGGCTCATCTTCCATTGCGGTCATCAAAACAACGACGACGACAACAACAAACAGAATAGCTTCTTCCTTTATGAACGTTATTGATTTTTAACCCTAGATCTGTAGGTTTGATTCATTTATTGCTATTGCTTAGATTCTATTCTGTTTTTTCTTTCTGTACAAAGGCATCAACAACATATCCTCATTTACATGACAGCAAGGCAGTCCTGTCGGAAAGAATTTAGGTATACTCATTAGTGCTAAATCAACTCAGCTTTGTTCCACAACCAGAAAAGGAGTTGAGTTTCTCATCTTACATCTTCTAAGGAACATATTCGCCAAGAGACAACTTAACAACCGGATCCAGTAAATTTACTTAAAAATGTAGAAAAGTCCAAAAACGGTAGCATTATCTCTGTGTGCAGCCCCAGTTTGCATTAGCAGAAAAAACATTTGTCCCTGAAGTATCTCACAAGGTAGAACTGTGCACGGTTCTTTTCCCTCTCTCATCCTGAGACATCTTACAGCAACTCACAGCCAACCAAAAGCATGAATATTTTACTGAACAGAGTGAGAAACAAAGGAAGAATGTAAAACCACATAAACATATCGCATTGCTAAACTAAATGTAGATTTTGCATCCTTGAAGAACTAAATCTTTCTAACTTAAAAGTGAAAACAGGAGTTTAGTTTGACCTAAAAGTAAAAGCAGAAAATCCAGAGTAGCAATCAAGACAAATATATCAAGCCATTCACTGCTTTCATTTTCAGATGTCTCCAGGGTCCATAGAATTAAACGTTTACAACAGCTAGCATTGATTGAGAACTTAGTACAGTATGTACCAGGCATTGTGTTAAGAGATTTAAATCCATTGCCTTATTTATTAAATCACAACAATTCTGGGTGGTAGACGTTAGTACTCTCAAGTAACTGGTGAAGAAACCGAGGCAAAGCAACACTAAAGAATGAAACCTTAGATTGGTGATTCTCCAGTGATGAGTAGTATCAGTGCCACCTCCTGCTCCTATGTACTTGCTAGAAATGCAAATTCCCTGGCCCGCGACAGACCTACTGATATGTGGTCCAGAAACTCTAGGAGTGAACATTATAGTAATCTGTTTTAAGAAGCTCTCCAGCTGATTCAATTGCCTGCTAAAATCCACGAACAATGGCTTAGATTACATAATTATAATGGTGTATCCATGCCTGTTTAGGCATTTAAGCTCATTCTTTAAATTATATACACAATGTTCACAAAGGTAAGTAATATTCAGAAACACTTCCACAAAGGAATACTTTTTAATATTTAAGTAGTAAGTATTGATATTTCTTCTATTTGAAGAATCTTGAAGAATTGTGTTTCTAACCCCCATAATTTCAGCAGAGCTAAGTGATTCTTGCAAACAAAGACAAACTGCATATTGCACAAGCTTTTCCCTCTTTCATCTAAGGAGCAGACAGACACTGGGTGCTATAGTTGGATATTTGTCCCCCCCAAATATCATGTTGAAATTTGATCCCCACTGTTAGTGGTGGGGCTGAGTGGGAAGTGTTTAGATCATGGGGGTGGGTCCCTCATGAATAGACTGATGCACTCCCTGGGGATTTGTGAGTGAGTTCTCACTCTGTTAGTTCCCTGTGAGAGCTGGTTGTCAGAGCCTGGCCCCTGCCCCCACCTCTCTTGCTCCCTCTGTCTCCACGTGATTTCTGCACACGCTGGGTCCTGTTCTCCTTCTGCCATGAAACAGCCTTTGGCCCTCATCAGATGCAGATGCCCTCTCTTGAAATTTTCCAGACATCAGACTGATGAGCCAAATAAAACTTTTTTCTTTATAAATTACCCAGTCTCAGGTATTCCTTTATAGCAACACAAATCAACCAGGGTCCTCTCCTTCCTAGGGGTGAGTTTGTGATTGCCCGGGTGAACAGACTGCTGGTGGAAAATAGAGTATGTTACTTTTGTTTGGGTTTAAATTCCCCAAAATGTCTCTGTTAGGACACTTCTGGTCCACAGGAAGTTACTGACCAACAGTACTGCGAGTTTTTGGTTTTAAAGTCTATCTAGGATCCTCCTAAGCCTCACGAAATTTGACCACTTGCCCTAAATCTGTGTCTAAGAGTGAGAATTGTTACTTGTTTGTTCTTTTTACCTTTCACTCATGGACATTAGGCTGGGTTGGAATTTCCATCATTACTGTTTTTGCTTATTATCATTAATACCTGTGCTATACTTCATGCTGAACGTGATTTCAGGACTGAATGAAAGGTTTAATCACTGGTTTCACTGAAGAAAGAAAAAAGGAACACAGAAAGATATGTTTGTGATGATCTCTTACCTTTGCTTTCTAGGATTAAAGGGTTACTGAATAAAACTTGGGGGCTTACCCTATTTTGTCAGAACAAAGGGAAAAATATTGAATGTGGATACAAGTTAGGGAATGTAGTCACATTTGCATTTCCATTTTATTTATATTTTGTTTCTTACCCTTAATAATTATTAAGTGTTCAAGTGGCTGTCCTAAGCACTATTATGTGGTAAATTAAAGTTATTTTCAAACTGCTTGAAAAGCATTATCAAAATATAGCTGCTTTGGGGGGTCAACAAAGCCTGGGGACTCTTCAGTGATAAATGTCATATCGAAGATTTAAAAGACTTCTTCTACTTTATTTAGACAATTTTTTTTCCCCTGGGCTGAGATAAAAATCTCCAAGTAGATATAATTGCTATTTAACACCATCACACTTACTAACAATAATTGGGTGATCTAGAGGAATAAATGTTGAATTATTGTCTTATTGTTGAAAGTTAAGAATTGCATCCCAATGGCTAAAGAATTTTTCAGATTAGCAGGAACATTTCAATAAAGGACAATACATATCATCAACTCTGTGACAAAAATGCTCATAGAGTGAATAACCCAATTTGCCCATGCCCTTGCAACTAATGGGTCCAAGAATAGTTAATGCTGGAATCTAAAAATTATCTTTTGTTTGCTAAAGGCAGTTGATGGGTGATGTGTTGAATGAACAGCTGCCTTAGGTATGTTTCAGAAAAGTGCTTATTCTGATTTTCCGAAGAAAGACTAAATGGCCTCACTGAGGAGTTATATTTCTTAGGGTATAAAAAAGACAGGATCATTAGGATACCTAAAAACAGGCAAGGATTTAAATAATATTTACTCAAAAAATGAATAAATGTGAGAATTAAGACAGAGCTAATCATCAGCATTGGATAGATCCTGCCCTTATTTAAGATTCTAGATCATTAGTTCAGAAAATAAGAATAGGACACTTTTTAAAGGCTTATGCTCTATGTAAATTATAGGGATATGAGAAAAATAAAATAACATTTTGTACTTACACTTCTTTTCCCTTACAAGGAAACAATATCCTCATGCTCTGCTCCATTCATGTGCAAGGGAATAAACAACTCTCTCCTCTTTCATTTTAGTGTAATGGTTAGGACAATGGTACTCTACCATTTTTTTTTTTTAATTTTATTTTGGCACACTTAAGCAAGAAAAACACATCAGGGTCCTCCTACCTCACCTATTCCCACTCTCACTTTCTAGTGGATTTATAACATATGCAAAATAGCAACTTTAGAACTCGGTATGTTAGCCTGAATTCTTGGTAATGAATTAGAGTCATTTATAAACTCTCTAATAACATGTTCTTTTTAGTTTGTGAATACCAACATTTTAATAATTCCTAGAAATTGACTAGGTTACTAGTGAATTGGTCCTTATTTTTATGTAAAAATGAAACTCAGTGGAACTATCATTTGCATATTTTAAGACCTGAAAAAAGGGCTTGTGCTATTCAACTAGAGTCTGGCGTGGAGGAATTCGTGACCTTCCCAGTGCACTGAGTATCAAACTTTGAGAAACACTGGTTTGCAGCATGGGCTTTGGACCTATGCTTATGTTCTGACTAGTACACGTAAGACATGCATCCTCACTCAAGAAGATCAACCTCACTGTATTCAAGTTTCTCTGTTAAATCAAACTGATGCGATGATTCCTATCACATGGGGTTGCTGAAAAAGTAAAATGAAATCCTGCTGTAAGGTGCTTGGCAGGGAGCAAGCGGTCAGCAGATGATGGTCATTACAAAGCATGAAAACTACCCACCCTATAGCTGAGGTCACTGCCACTGTATCCAAAAAGAGCCACATCCCCAGACATGTTGAGCACCTGTGTTTTCCTCATCACTGGAGGGTGAGTCCCCTTAGAGAGCTGCTATTGGACACCTGCATGTTTTGGGGTTGAATACCTGAAACTCTTCCTACTTAGCAGATCACATATCAAATACAGCTGTCTCACAGACCATGCATTTGTCCCTCAGAAAGGACTCAAGCTAGTTCTTACTCTGTATAATTCCATGACAGAGAAAATTACAGCTACTGATTAATTCAGCAATAAATTCTTATCAAATGCATACTAAATGCCTGGGCCCATACTCATTTACACTGGCTAGTTATCCAGCTAACAAGCTGCCTGTTATTTTGGGAGAACATTATAAACATTGTCTTTCTTATACTAATTAGAACAACAGTAATAGTTATCATAAACAAAAATACTTTATGTTTATATAGCACTGCACATTTTTCAATTTGAAAATTTTCGCCATTTATAAATGCAACCAATTTATATAGTGAAGAATTTCTTGACAAAACAAAAAGAAAGGCATTAAATAATCAGATATGGGGAAAGGAATTGCCAAATAAGCACTGGATTTCTTTCAGTAAAAAGATGCGATATAACTCAAGAATTGTTAATTTTGTTCCCTTCTCTGTGGGTATGGCTCAGTTCAAACAAAATAGCTCAGGGACATAACAGTTTGTTGGTAAGGTCAGCTGCAAAGGGCAGACCACTGCTCGTCATCATCTTGTGTATCATGTTATCATTAGGGTTTTTTAACAAAACACTGTGTCAAACCTTTCTCAAACACAAGTCCTGAAGTCCTTCTCTTCTCACCACCAGAACATCCCCCTGTGCTGTTTTCGTTTAGCACACTATGCAGTGCCAAAGGGTATCATGCATGCATCTTTAACATTTATTTTTTGAAACTGCAATACAGGATTCATTCATTTAAGCATCTCTTTGAAAATTATTGAATACTTATTATGTATCAGGTCCAGAAATTCATTAAACAGCTTATATAACAAATTTTACATCTTATGATTTTAATCTGAGGAAAAAGCACAGTCTCAGCATTGAGTCCATTGTGGAAGACATTTTATTCTGCCTGGGGAGACTGTGGGTGAGGGCTGCTCTCCAAGGTTTGCAAAGTTTCCTCTAAGCACAGCAAGGGTGGTGGTGGTGTTGATGGAGGATCATCGTGGTGTATCCAACTTCGTGAGGTGTAGCTGGGCCCCTGGCCTTAGCATGTTGGAGATCAGGAAGAGTTGTTGCTGGAGTGGCCCTCATACAATTCTTCCGACTGTGCGCTAAGCTATATTCAAGCTAAATTCTGTTTTTGCTTTTAAGGTGAGAATGTGGTTTTTCCTTACCACTGTAGCCAGTGCTAAGATTGGGAAGTTACATTGCTTGTTCAGTATATCTTTTCCAGGGGCTGGATGGATCTCATCTAGGCTAAGAGAGAGGAAAACTTATTCATTCCCATTCATCCTCTAAAATATAGCCAGCTATTAGGAGTTTGGAGGGAAAGTGCCCACATGACAACTCCTTATCTCTTTTGCTCTTAATCAGAAGGTCTCTACAGATAGGTAGGCAAATAAGATTTCTAGCAATGTCATGTGACTTCATTGGAAGTCTTTTTTTTCTTTTTTTAAAATTTTGGAATATTATGGGGGTGTACATGTTTTGGTTACATAATTTGCTTTTGTACAGTTTGAGTTAAAGTTATAAGTGTGCACTTCACCCAGATAGTGTGCATTGTACCCCTTAAGTGTGAATTTACCCATCCCTTCTCCCTGCTCCCATCTGCTTGATTTCCACTGAGTTTTGCTGCCGTATGTGCACATAAATGTTGATCAATTAGTTCCAATTTAGTATTCAGTACATGTGGTGTTTGTTTTTCTATTCTTGGGATACTTCACTTAGAAGGACAGTCCCTGGTTCCATCCAGGTTGGTACAAAAGATACTTGATCACCATTTTTTATGGCTGAGTAGTACACCATGGTGTACATATTACATTTTATTAATCCACTCATGTATTAATTGGCACTTGGGTTGTTTCCACATCTTTGCGATTGTGAATTGTGCTGCTATAAACATTTGAGTGCAAGTATCTTTTTTTCCTTTGTATAAATATCTAGTAGTGGGATTGCTTGATCAAATGGTAGGTCTACTTTTAGTTCTTTAAGGTATCTCCATACTCCTTTTCATAGAGCTTGTACTAGTTTATAGTCCCACTGACAGTTTATAAGTGTTTCTCTCTGCATCCATGTGAGCATCTGTTGTTTTGGGACTTTTTGATAAAAGCCATTCTCACTGCAGTTAGGTGATATCTCCCTGTGGTTTTGATTTGCATTTCCTTGATGATTAGAGATGTTGAGCATTTTTTCATGTGTTTGTTGGTCATTAGTCTATCTTCATTTGGAAAGTTTCTGTTGATGTCTTTTGGCCACGTTTTAATGGGGTTGTTCAATTTTTTTCTTGCTGATTTGCTTGAGCTCTTTGTAGATTCTGGTTATCAGCCCTTTATCAGATGTATAGCATGCAAATATTTTCTCTCATTTTGTAAGTTGTCTATTTGCTCTGTTGATTGTGTCTTTGGTTGTGCAGAAGAATTTTAGTTTGATCAGGTCCCATTTATTTATTTTTGTTGTTGCTGTGATTGCTTTTGGGGTCTTCTTCATGAATTCTTTACCTAGGCTGATAACTATAAGAGTTTTTTCAAGATTTTCTTCTATTATTCTTATAGTTTTATGCTTTAGGGGTAAGTCTGTTATCCATCATGAATTAATTTTTGTGAGTGGTGAGAGGTACAGATCCTGTTTCAGTGGCTATCCAATTTTCCTAGCAACATTTATTGAATAGAGATTCTTTTCCCTATTGCATGTTTTTGTCTACTTTGTCAAAGATCAGATGGCAATATTAGGATGGTTTCATATCTGCTTTCTTTTTTCTGATCCATAGGTCTATGTCTCTCTTTTTATGCCAGTACCAGGCTGTTTTTGTTACTATAGCCTTGTAGTATAGCTTGAAGTCTGGTAAAGAGTTGCCTCCTGTTTTGTTCTTATTATATAAGGTTGCATGGGTTATTTGGGGTCTTTTCTGATTCCATATGAAGGGTAGAACTACTTTTTTCTATATTTGTGAAAAATGTCATTGGTACTTTAATGAGGATTACATTGAATCTGTAGATCACTTTGGGTAGTATAGACATTTTAACAATATTGATTTTGCCAGTCCATGAGCAAGGTATTGTTTTCCATCTGTTTACATCCTCTGCAGTTTCTTTCCTCAGTGTTTCATAGTTCTCCCTATAGAGGTCTTTCACCTCTTTAGTTAAATTGTTCCTAGCTATTTTGTTTTCTTTGTTGCTATTGTGAAAGGTATAGAATCTTTGCTTTAATTATCAGCTTTACTATTGTTGGTATATATGAAATCTACTGATTTGTGTACATTGATTTTGTAACCTGAGACTTTGATGACTTTATTTATCCATTCCAGGAGTGTCTTGGTTGACTCTATGGGGTTTTCAAGATATGCAATCATATCGTTAGCAAAAAGCAATAATTTGACCTCTTCTTTTCCCATTTGGGTACTCTTGATTTCCTTCTCTTGTCTTATTGCTCTGGCTAGGACTTCCAGTACTAAGTTGAACAGAAGTGATGATAGTGTTCAACCTTGTCTGGTTCAAATTCTAAGCGGGAATGCTTTCAATTTTTCCCTATTCACTATGATGTTGGCTGTCAATTTGTCATATATGGCTTTTATAATTTTGAGGTATGTCCCATCTATGCCTATTTTGTTAAGCATTCTTATCATAAAAGTGCAGAATTTTGTCAAATGCTTTTTCTGCATCTATTGAGAAAATCATGTGGTCATTGCTTTTGCTTCTATTTGTGTGGTGAATTACATTTATAGATTTGTGCATGTTGAATTGTCCTTGCATCTCTGGAATGAAGCCCACTTGGTTGTGGTGAATTATTTTTTTGATGTGCAGCTGAATTCAGTTTGCTAAAATTTTATTGAGAATTTTTGCATCTATTATTATGTTAATAATGGATATTGGTCTGTAGTTTTCTTTTTTTGTTGTGTGTTTTTTGTTTCCTGGCTTTGGTATCAAAGTGATATTGGCTTCGTCGAACAAGTTGGGGAGGATTCCTTCCTTCTTGGTGTTATGGAATAATTTCTGCAGTATAGGTACCAATTCTTCTTTGTAAATTTGGTAAAATTTGGATATGAAACCGTCTGGTCTGGGACTTTTTTTTGTTAGAAGATTTTTTTTATTGCTGCTTCAATTTCAGTGCTTGATATTGGTCTGTTCAGGAGTTCTGTTTCTTTCTGATTGTATCTAGAGAGGTTGTGTGTTTTTAAGAATTTGTTCATTTCTTCCACATTTTCAAGTTTCTGAGCATAGAGATTTATACAGTATTCAGAGATGATGTTTTGTATTTCTGTGAAATCAATTTTGATTTCTTCTTTTTCATTTCTCATTGAGCTTATTAGAATCCTTTCTTTTCTGTTTCTGGTTAATCTAATGAGAGACCTGTCAATTTTGTTTATCTTTCCAAAGAACCAACTTTTGTTTCACTAATCTTCTGTATAATTCTTTTATTCTTGATTTCATTTAGTTCTGCTCTGATCTTGGTTATTTCTTTTCTTCTGCTGGGTTTGGGATTGGTTTGCTTATCCTTTTCCAGTTCCTTGAGATGATTCATTAGATTGTTGATTTGTGATCTATCTGTCTTTTGAATATGGCCATTTAAGGCTACAAGTTTTCCTCTCAGAACTGCTTTTTCTGTATCCCACAGTCTCCCTGCACTGTCCTTGTGTTTGGGGGGCACCAGTCTGACCTGTCTGTCCAAGCCGGGCAGTGGGTAATCCCATGAAATGCCGACATGGAAGGAAATGGAACTCTCAGCACCAAGCACTTACACAGTTGCTATGGGGGGAGGGGCTGTGGTCTCCCTGTGTCACTCTCGGGTCTGGGGAGCACTGGTCTCTCCCACCTGTTCAAGCTGCCAGTGGGCCATCTTGCGAGATACTGGTGCAAAGAGAAACAGGTCTCTCAGCACAGAGAAGTCTCTTGATTTTTATGGAGGGAAGGGCCATGGCTACAAGTCAGCTTGAGCCACGATTGCTTTCTGTGGTCCCAGGAATGGCAGAGATGCAGAGGAGGAAGTGTCCAGGCATAAGAAAGCTGGCTCTCTGGTCCCTTGTGGCACTCTTCTGTGTCCTGCTGTTCACCAAAAACACCCAAGAGGGGGAAGGGAATCCCCCTTGCCCTTTCACTTGGCTCCAGGCTTCTCTGGATTTGGTCAGCACTGCTGCTGTCCTCTCCTCTCTTTCTTCCTTTTTCTTGTCTTTGCAGCCCTTCTCATGGGAGTCCCCGGATACCTCTGTTGTCTCTCCCTAAGATCTACACCTGAGCAGCAACTGCTCTCAGCTCTCCTCAGTCCAACCTTTCACCCTCCAACTGGGACAGTCTGATGAGTGCTGTCTTGAGTTGGCCATCTTGCCTCCCTCCTTGGAAGTCTTTCTTTTATACTGAAAATTTTAGAAATCTTATGGGAAGCTTTATAGTGAGAAATAATATAGAGTTGAATAATAATCTCTTTTAAAGCTCCAAATCTAATATGGTATCATTGAAGAAAATCAAACTTTCCCTCACAGGTTAAAACTTATGTATATATACATAAAGTATCTCTGACATGATAAACAAGAAACTGGTAATATTGATTGTCTCTGGGGAGATGATTAGGCACATGAGGAAAACACTTAATTGAAAACTTTCTGTACCATTAAAATATTATATATATTTATTCAATATTCTCTATGCAAAATTAAATTAAAATGTAAAGTAGAAAACCACAAATGTTAAAAGATTCCTTTTACTGGATATGTACTATTTCTTCATGTGACATGCCTTAATTTATTCATATTTTCTCATAAGTGAATATTTACATTGTTTCCAAGATCCTTTTCCCTAATATAAATTGCATATCTTTTACTTCTCTTATTCCTAGAAGAGGAATAGCTGAGAAAAAGAGCATAATTATTAATATTTTAAAGGTTCTTTGAAACATTGAATATCATATGAGTATGGTTTCATTATACTCTTGCTGATACTGAATATTATTTTTTTTTAAATCATACTTGTTAAACTAATAGGTGAAAAATGGCCTCTTGAAACCTTGATGTTACAATATAATAATATATTTTACTCCAAATTGGCTTCTAACTGCCACTTGACAAAAATTTTTGGCCCTTATATGTTTTGTATCTATGCAATGCAAATTATCAAAGCATTAGTCTGATGAAATTATAATTTTAAAGGGAAATCTACTCAACCCTAGATAGAGGAATAGTCTCTATATTTCCCATAATTTTAGTAAAATTTACACTATTTTTTTTTAATAGTTCTTTACTGGAAAAGAATAGAGATCATTTTAAATGCAGAAGGCATTGTACTGGTAAAATAGGATTTATACTTCAATAAAATATTAAAATGTATTAATGTTTTTAGCTCTGAAGCCTTTGAAATCTTTTAAGATCTTCACATCTGAGTCTATCTCAGTAACAAAACTATACCAAAACCAGCATAAACTCAGTTCAGTTTACACTGGGATCAGCCATGGCTCAGAGGATGATCGAAAATGATGACTGTAGATGACAGTCCATGTCGCCCAGCAGTGATCCCAGGGACACTCATTGCCCTCAGAAAGGCCTTTAGGAGGATTTCTACATCTCGATTAACTTTCCGTAAGATAGCCAAAGCACCTCAATGGTAAACAGAGAGATTTACTTTAATTCACTCTGAATATGACCTTCACTCATAGAAAAATAATTGTTTCCATAATTTTATTAAGGACATCGTCAAGTCTGAAAATTTCTCATTTCTAGTCTGTCCAGTGTTCAAGAGATTTCCCCTTTGATCATTTATTTCTCTGTTTGAGACATTGTTATTCCTAAAGAATTACTTTAAAGAATAAAACCACCTCCTCAGGGAGATACTGCTGTCCTGAATATGAATTAATTTTTCAGGGGTATGGATCCTAGCAAAGCTCTAAGTGAAGGAGACACAGGATGGGTAAGTTTTAATGGACAGGGGAGAGGGATGTGTCTAGAGCTGCCCTGACTGTCATTATTGGAAACTTGTCTTTATGAAGCAGTGGCAAAGTGTTGGTTATCTGAGGAGAGAACTAAGATGGGGCAGGAGATGGCAGCATAAGAAGAGAAGTTAGAAATTTGCTGAAGAAAAATGTCAGCTTCACAATTTGTGTAGTATTAGTCCTTGTCAAGTATCTTATCTGGTTCTGAACAGGACCATAACTAGCAGTTTCTAAACTAGCTTGGGTTTCTGGGATGTTAGAAGTTTGTATCATGATCTGGCTCAATCATGATTCCAGGGAAGCCATTGGGACCCCAGATGAAGGCCAGAAATGGTGCAGGTAAAAGAGCCAGAGCATGGAGGCAGAGTTCTGGCCCTGGCACAACTCAGCTTTGTGACCTTGGCCACATCATCGAACCTTATTCTTCAATGTAGCTAATTATGTAATATATATAGTACTCACAATATGGTTGGTAGTATAAAGTGAAATACTGCATTTTAAAATGTTTTGTAATTTTAAAATACTGTGCTAAATGCTGCACAACTACAGAATGAATATTCTTGTTAGTGTTACTATTATTACTAATGATTCTCTGGGATTTGGTGCTCTTCAGGGACAGCAGAGGAAAAGAGATGGTAGATACCACTCATAATGTTAGATAATATGTGAGCTTGTTTTAATTTCTTTAAATAAGTTATTTGCATGTGGTTGAAGTAGATTACATATTTTTGACCTTGGAGGCCATTGAATAACGGCATTTCAATTTGTAGCATTTTTGTGTCTGGTGGAAAGACTGGAGTTGGGAGTCCAGTGTTTTGCTATACACAAGAAAAACAAGCCCATTCTCACTTCATTACATAGATGTATGTTTAAGGGGTACAGCCCAAAGGTGGAGGGGTGGGGAGAATGGGGAGATGACAGTCAATGGGTACAAATCTTCAGTGCTATGGTTTGAGTATGTCCCCACCAAAAATTACACTGAAATTTTATCCCCAGTGTGGCAGTGTTGGGAGGTACAGACTAGTGGGAGGTTTTGGGGTCATGGGAGTGTATCCCTCATAAATGGCTTAGTGCTGGTCTTGTGGTAGTGAGTTCCCACTTTTGAGAGACTGGATTAGTTCTTGCAAGAATGGATTAGTCATGAGAAAGAGGGTTGCTATAAAGCAAGTTTCCTCTTCTTGTTTGGTTCTTTCTTCACATGTGTCTGCTTCCCCTTTGACCTTCTCCACTATGTTATGATTCAGCATGAAAGCCCTCGTCAGAAACCAGGGCCAGGCCCTTGGAATTCCCAGCCTACAGAACCATCAGAAAATTAAACCCTTTTTCTTTATAAATTATCAGCTTTATGTATTCTGTTACAGCAACATTAAATGGACTGAGACACTCAGTTAGATAGAAGAAATGTCTGATATTTTTTTTAGGTCAATTGCACAGTGTGCTGAATATAGCCAATAAATGAGTACTGTATTTCAATAGTGCTAAAAAAGTAAATTTCTCATGTTCTCATCACAAAAAAAAGCCAAATATTTGAGGTGATGGATATGCTAATTAGCTTAATTGAATCATTCCACATAGTATTTAAAAATCATAACACCACTTTGTACCCCATAAATATATAAAACAATAATTTGTCAATATTTAATAAAAAAATGAGTTTAAAAAAGAAGGGCAGCCCAGTTAGAAAAGTGTGTGTGGGCCTGACATGCAGTCCGCTGTGGCTGAAGGAGATTCAATCATCTTATCTCTTTTTCTCTGAACTGCAGATGGAGAGTGGGCTGTCATGATCTTCAGAGGGGAATAATTGGCAGATTTTGCTTGGTGTTTGGAGGAAAAACAGAGAAGAAAAAAGATGATTTTCTGGCAGGTTGTCTCACAGGAATCAGAGACTTTTAGAGCTGCAAGGGGCCTTAAAGATCACTAATTTATTACTCTTCTCTTCCAACACCCAGAGCCCCAAGTGATTGATTAGCAATGGATAGGCCAAGAGAGTGAGGTTCAGTTCTAGTCCAACATAGTCCAATGGAAATATAATACAAACCACATATGTAACTTAAATTTTTCTAGTAGCTACATTAAAAAATAACAAGAAATAGGTGAAAATAATTTTAACAATATATTTTATTTAACCCCCAATATGGCAAACATTATCATTTCAGCATGTAATCAATATAAAAATTAGGATATTTTAACTTCTTTATATTAAATATCCATGTATATTTTACACTTAGACCACATTTCAATTTATTTTCATTTGAATTTTCTTGATTTCTTTTCATGTTAAATTTTCAATGATTGAAGTGAAACATAGTCTTGCCAAAATGATATAATTGTGCTTAATGGAAAATATTTTACACTGTTTTGATATTTATATTTAGTAATGTTAAAAATCCAGTTCCTTCTGTGCACATTTTAAGTGCTCACTTGCCACATGTGGCCAGTAGCTATCGTATTGGACAGTGCAGATCTAGATGATATTTCTTTTCAGTTATAGAATCAAAGTTATAAAATTAATATTAATATTTGTAGCTCTGTGTTCTTTGGTCCTTGGCTTATAGAAGGAATAAATTAGTGTTGACTGAACTGAGATTGAAACTTGGGTCTTCTGATTTACTAGTCAGATGCACCAGTTACCAGTCACCTTCCTGATATTGCTCCTATTTTCCACAGAGCAGTGTATCTTCAGGGGTGGTCCCTTGACTAGAAGTGTCTGTATCACCTAGGGGCTTGTCAGGAATGCAAATCCTTAGAATCCCATTCCAGACGTACTGAGTCAGAAGCTCTGGGGGCGGGCCCCAGCAATCTGTGAGGACTACTGCTGTAGGTCTAAAGAAATCCTATTTCCCTAGGGCTTTTCCTGGGAGGGGGAGGATGCTAAGGGAGCAAGATCTTCTAAATCTGCACTGCTGTCCAATAGCACTTTCTGTGTCAATGGAAATGTTCTATATCTGTGCTGTCCAGTATGGTAGCCTCTAGCCACATGACTATTGATCACTTGAAATGTGGTTAGTGCAAATAAATGAGGAACTAAGTTTTAAATTCTATTTAGTTTAAATGTGAATTTAGAAATTTGTACGTAGCTAGTGGTTATCTAGTTAACCTCTCTTACAAACAGGCAGAGGGAGGATGGAGTTCATTAATTGTAGCGGGGAATCATCGACCCAAACTTGTAGTGAGTTCAGGGTTAACTCTGAGGCAGAATCTTTTAGGCAGCAGCCCTGTCTTCTCCAGGGCTACTCCCTTAGAATGGAGAAAAGATGGATTCACTGAACCAGTGTGTGTTCTAAAATCCAGGATTAGGGTAAGCAAAACAACTTGTAGCCCATTGTCTGATCAAGACCCATGGACTTACTTTTCCAGGTCAGAAGCAGAACTGTGAAGGATGACAAGGAGGCCATATTAATTACAAAATAATCATACTTTGTAATTAACAACTGTACAAGCTGTTCTCTTCCTTTGGCTCCTGAGTTATCAGAATTGGAAGTCTATTAATTTTTTAATGGTGTAGGCTATCTGGCTATATCTATGGTGACTTTTTTTTTTTTTAATTTGTTAATTCTCTTTTCTAAAACATGCTTTCTGGAGCTGAAAAATGTCTCTACCTATATTCTGGACCCTTTCTCCCTTCTTTCTCTTGGGCAATCACTATGATTTCCTACACTTCCAAAGTACAGGCGTTTTCCATAATGACACAGAAAAAGAAAATGACTGGGTTTCAAGGGATGAGATAGAAAGCTCTCAGTGCTACGGCTCTCATTACTTAAAATAAGAGTGAATAGGAAGAAAAGTGACATGCATTTTTTGTTCGGGTCATCACACCTTACTTAAACCAACTCAAACCTCTGAGTTTCCCTGCACACGAATCTTACGTGATGAAATTAAGTGGGCTCTGTGGAGATGGGATGCAGTTGGACTGCACAGCTCTGTGGGACCTCTGGGGAGCGCATCACAATGTGCTTTGTAATTTAGGTGCCCCTAAGAGGACAAATGTGACCCCACAACAACACTAGCTCCTGAACTTGCTCCCCATCCACCTCCTCTTCCCATAGAAAGGAAACTTAGTTTGTATTTAGTTGTGAAATTTATACGACTGTTAAGCCATTTTTACTTGCAAGTAGACCTAGGAAACAACGTATTATGGACAGAAAGTGTTACATAAACTGGTAAACTGGCAAAATAATTCTTTGACAAAAGGAAAGCAATACAAAGCCACTTTCAATCGGTCCACCTGAAATCTCACTGAACAGTGTTCTCTCCCTACCTCATCCATCTAATGCTTTAATTGGCAGACAGTAAAGTCTGATGGGAAAATAATGGTCTCTTAAATACTTGAGAATGAAAAGCAAATTAAGTTAGCACAGTGTAAAAGGCAAGTAATTACATAATGTCAATCCCGTTTTATACCATTTAGTCTTAAAGAGCATACAAAGAAAGGGCACGTTTAGGACAGAAAAAATAAGACTGCTTCATTAGATGGCTTAAACTCTGCTTACTTTGCTGAGCAGTGAGCTTCAGGGAAGGTTTCTTCAATGAGGGTGGGCCTGTATCTAAAGTCTTCCCTTTCTACTGCTCGTGCTATTTATACCAATCAGTGACAGGGTGATTGTCATTTCAAGCCAAGAATTGTTTTTTGGTACGTGGACATGTTTCTGAATAGGAAGATAACATGAGTGCATTATGGAACAGAGGAAGAGAGTCACAGAGCACCTTAGGTTTCTGGGAGAGTGACTCAACTGGTGAAGGGTCACCAATCTTTGGCTGTGCCCAAGGCTGGCTTTGTGGCTTCAGGGTGGTTTTCATCCTTGGTACCTGGATTTTATCATACACCAAAAAGAGACATCCTCAGGGACTGGATGTGTAGAATAATCAATGACAATGACAGGGAAGTCCCACACAAATAAAAAGGGAATTATATTCTGGTGTGGAGAAAGATAAAGGGGGGCTCATAGGACAAGTGACAATTGGGAGATCAGTGAACCATCTTCCCTCCCTCTCCCAGTCTTTCCTCCCTTCCTTTCCTCCTTTCTCCTTCTTTCCCTCCCTTCTTCCTTCCTTCCTCCCTGCCTTTCTTCCTTTCTCTTTCTTTCCTTCTTCATTTCGTTCTCCCTTTTGTCTTTTTCTTTCTTTCTTCTCAAATTGAAATCCAGAAATTTTTATATACATCTGTATGTGTGCTCTTTACAAAAGCTACATAATGCAGGATGTAAAAAGGAAAAACTGCAAGTAATTCTAATTCCCAGAGAAAAACCACTGTTAAGGGTTTAGACTGCATTTTTATAAACTTTTCCCCATGCATATTCCCAACTCTCTGTTTCTCTCTCTCTCATATACACGTGTGATGATATGATATAAAAATATATATTTGTATTAAATATAATGTATTTACATACATACTATACATAGATTTATATATAATTTTCATGATACTTTATACCCACATATCCTCATTTTTGAATATTTCTTGGGGAATAGGCAAATAAGGATTGTTTGGAGCTTCCTGGAGTTTGGATTGAAATGACCATCAAAACCTGGAAGTTGGGGTTGAAGTATGTGAAGGGTGTGCTGACAGCTCTGAGTCCCCCGATGTATCATAGGGAAATACTCTGCAGAGTCCATAAGGTACAGCTGGTGCAGATGATGTAAAAGCCTTACTCATACAAAAGGCCAGTGGATGAATTGGGGTCCATCAGAGCGAGTGTCCCTTATTTCACTCTACTGACATTATGCCAAGTAAGTTTTATGCTTTAAAATACACGCCAAAGTCTCAACTATCCAGAATTTTATAGATTGAGCCTCTGCAAATTCCCCAAAAGTACTGTGGTTGCTATTTTAAGTACCATGATTTTTCTACTAGAGGCTCTTTGCATGGAGAGCTTTGTAAAATATATTACATAATTTTTATTTTTCCTGAATATAGTATTCTGAACATGAGTGAGCTTTTTATAAAGACTCAGGTCCCTTTTAAGGACCTATTGATTACACTGATGTAATATGCCAAGACCCAGGTCTTGTGAGGTGTGTAGAAATGTTGGTATCTGCACAAAAATAGCTCCAGATGGTTGTGCTTTATGAGCTCTTGTGTCTTCTATTTATAGGTCCTGTTCCCTCTCTTTGCTGACAATCTAATGCTCTTCTGGCTGGATCCGTGCATTTTCCTGCAGCAACGGTGTCAATTGTCCAATCGCTTGTCTCCATCTACTCCAATCCACTCCTTCTCATGGAGGACTTGGAAACGAGACAATCACACTTGCAGGAATTATGTATAAAGTAAACAAAATGGATAAATAAAAATAGAGTCATCATTAGGCTCAGCGTGATTCTACAAGGAAGCGTGATGTGCCTTAGTAATGAGCTTTGCTGTCTATTTTGGCTATTTGGAGGTTTTTCTTCTTCTTTTTTTAATGAAGTCATGGTTATGCTGCCTGCCAATCAGTCATTGAATTGAATTAAACAAACTTTCTGGAGTGTATCTGGGGAATGACATCGCTAGATAGCTGAGTGATGGATGGACAAGGGGCTGTACTTGAAGGTATCTTGAGTAGGAAACCCCTGTGACTCTTACCAGCCCAAGAAACAGTCTATAGATACAGGACGGCCTTCCTAAGGTTCAGGAAGCTCCTCCCTGGTCTGTCCCCTAGTTTCCCATCTCTCTTCACCCTTGAATCATGGCTTTCGGGATGTTCTTGATAGACTCCCAACACCTCCTTATCACCCGTTGCAGGTTTTGAGACATGTTACCGGCCTTTACTATCCAGCCTGTGTCTGGCTTCACAGTGTATGTATATATAGTAACTGTTTTTTCCCCTTGAAGTATTCTGTTAATACTTTCCATGAGCACTTAGTCATTTATTCCCAGAAATTGGGTCCAGGCAATCAGTGGCAAATGAGGAAGGTTTTCTCTACACCCTTGTCTGTTTCTTACTCTAATTCTACAACGATGTCATGGGGATACTTCAAACAATCGCTCGGGCAGTGCTTCCCAAATCTTAATATAAATACACATCACTTTTAAAATACCAGATTCGGGTTCAGAAGGTCTGGGATAGGGCCTGAGAGTCTGCATTTTAAAGAAATCCTTCTGCTCCAGGTACCACACTTTCTCTAGCAAGAAAGTTACCCTTGTCTGGTCATTCTCCACATTTTGCATTTCCGCTGTTTATTTTCTGAGGATGTGTGAATACTGAAGCAGGAGACTGAGGGCTCCAGGGAAAGTGAATATGGATGCCTATGGTCAGTTTCTGAGCTATCAAAATCTGGGCCATTATAGATATTAATCTATTTGCTATTTTGCAAAACAAAAAAAGAAAAAAAACAAAAAAACACAAAAAAGGATACACTGTTAAAATAATCAGCCACACACACCACTCTGTAACATTCTAAGCATTAAAAATGATGAGAAACATAATTGGTTAAATGTGGGAGTCAGGGTCCCTTCTATTTGTTGTACATTAATAAATGAAACGTACTTAATCTGTCTAGTGGAATCCCTGTGATATAAACAATTTAATGTGAATACATTTGGCTTCCAGCTGTCAGCAAATTTAGGTAAATCCAGCTTTGGAAAAAAACATGTTTTATGTGAAAAACAATTCAAATTCCATGAAAGCACCTCTTTATTATCCCAATCATACCACACTAGGGCAGTAAAACGAATAATCAGACTAGTCACCAGGACTTTGTGATCTATGTCCACTTAGTATCAGCTATCCACGTTAAATAAGAATGTTTATAGCTTTGTTTTATTTACATTATTTGTCATAAATCTGGAGTTTTCTCTTCTTTATAACTGGAGTGCGTGTAACTTTCGTGTTCTCTTAAAATATTTTTGAAGCTAAGGAACTCCATCTTCAAGAGGGAGTTAATGAGGAGACCATGATGTTTTGCCTGCTGAATAGACACCGACTCACACAATGGAAAGTGGTTCATTCACATGCACAGGATATCATGGTCCCAATTCAAGACTGGGGCCATTTTTTAAAGGCAATATAAAGCTAGTTGAATTTTAGAAGTTCAGTCCACATTAAGGTCCATTTTACAAGAAATAAATTCAGCTAGAAATTTCAGTGCTTTCTAATGCTTGGTAGAAGGGATTTTTCATTGTTCCTCCTTTTCACTACTATTCAGCTGGCTCTGAAATTTCTTTTAAAATAACCAAATTGTTCAGATCAGGAAGGTTTCCAAAGTGGAAATACAAATAACCCCTAAAGGACAAGAGCATATGTGTGCTAAATACGGCTTGGTGTCTTGTGTGGCCAGAGGTCTCAGTTGCCATGACAGAAAATCATGGGAAAAGCTTACTTACTGTGTGCAAGTCAATACGCTTAGCATTTTATATGTGTTAACTCATTGACTCCTCAGGACAATTTCTATTTACAGGAGAGGAAACAGAAGATTAGGGAGACTACGTAAATTTCCTGAAGTCCAACAACACCTACGTGGTAGAATCAGGACTTGAACTGAGGTCACAGTACAGAGTCTTAACTACCACAACTCTCAGACTATAACCCAGACTATTACATATAAACAATAAAATAATTTATACCACATTTTAGAAAGACTCACAATTGATCCAAAAGTAGTCAGTCTGTCAACAAATGTATTTGAGAGCCTACTGTATGACAGGCACAAACCTAGGCACTAGGAAAACAGTGGTAAATAAAAGACACATGCATTCCAGTCCAGTAGGGCGTCTTGTTACTCCTACTATTACTACTAGCGCTACTGCTGCTACTACTGCTATTACGACTTGGATCCCACTATGTGCCCAGCAGGATTTTTAAATGCTTTATATATTGCCTCATTGAGGTAGGTAAGTTTTTTTTTTTTTTTTTTGAGACAGGGTCTCACTCTGTTCTGGAGTGCAGTGATACCATCACAGCTCACTGCAGCCTCCAACTCCCTGGCTCAAGTGATCCTTCCTCCAGCCTCAGCCTCCTAAGTAACTAGGACTACAAATGCATGCCCACAAAGCCTGGACAGTTTATTTTTACTTTTTGTAGAGATGGGGTCTCACTATGTTGCCCAGGCTGGTCTTGAATGCTGGTCCTTCCAAAGAGCTAGGATTTCAAGCATGAGCCACCACATCTGGCTGAGGTAGGTAATATTGTTATTCTCATGTTATAGATGAGGAAATTAAAACACAGAAATGTTAAGTAACTTGTCCAAGACCACACAGGTAGTGAATGGAGGAGGTGAAATTTGAATTTAAGTAGTCTGACACCAAAGTCTGTGCTCTTATCCACCACAGAAAGCTACCAAATACCATGGATTAATCAATCATAAGTGTGCAAATTTTGGCAAAGAAGAATAGGGCATGTGTAACTGGAGACCCGACCTGATATCTGTGGTTAGAAAATACTTCCTCGAGGAAGACCTGGTGCTTGTGGTTCAGAGCAAAGTGTGGACCGAGTCAGCTCAGCAAGTCCCTGGGTGAGCAGGGAGTGGGGTGCGTGTGAGGGCATGCAAGGAGCCGCCCGGGATGCTCTCACCTTATGTTTTTTCTTTTTAAATTTGTTTTTCATAGATGTGGAAATGAGGAAGCAAAGTATGAAAAAGAAAAATAACATTTATTGAGTATTAGGCACTTTGCTAGATGCATTGCATGCAATACATGATTTTTAATTCTCACAAATGTCCTGTGAGATAAGTCTTGACACCATTTTACGAATGAGAAAATTGAAGCTTACAGAGTAACTTGCCTGAAATCCCATAGCAAGTGGGTCAAAGTCAGGATTTGAATCCAGTTCTGGCCAGGGCTCTTATCACCGACGCATGGGGGCCCTGTTTGAGGAGAAAACTCTAAGCCGTGGTTTGTGTGTTGGGGGCGGAGAGTGGGGGGAATCTTTGTGCTCATATTCCAGTAATGGAGGAAATAGAGAAATCTAAAGTTCGTTCAGGGACACAAATTCTTTCATTTGACTACTGAAATTCCCCTCTTTTTTAATTCCACTTTCTGTACCTTCTGTCTGTTTGCAAAATGACTAAATCCTCAGATTGAATTGAACCGTGGACAAATATTCTAAGGCATAAATCTGACCTCAAACATGAATAATTTTTTGCAAATGATGTTTCTAAGGTGCTCTATGATTGGATGTCCAATGAGTTCTACCCGTACGATGTTGTGAATGTTAACATGTGTTTCACTTTAAGGAAAAATTGTGGTCAGAATCATTCTGTTGCCAAACATGCACGTAAAGCCTCCATTTCTTTCTGGGTCCTTCGTTTAAAAAAAAAAAAAAAAAAAAAAAAAGCTCATCTAATAGTCAGAGCCAAATCCAGAGGAAAACAAAAAGAAATAAGAAACGTTACCAGTGAAAGCAGGCCAGAGAAATATACAACTGTTTTCCTCAGAGGATTAAAAGATATCTTGCTTTGAATCACTCTGTACCCATGCAACAAGGTAATACATGTACTTTAGCTGACTAAACAAGATTCCATTGATAGCTTAAAAGCTCCACTTCTTATGTAATGAATATACTATTTCATGTCCTAATGGCCCAAAAAGAATGAGAAATGTTTTTTTATCTTTCCTTCAGAAGAAAAGTTAACTGAATGATGAACTGAGAGTTCCAAATCAAAGAATATCCAACCATAATGAATGGCGATCTATAATAATATTACACTGTATATAATGGTATTTATTAGGATGAGAGGTAGACTACTTTCAATCACTAGCTTTGGCTCTTGAAAGCATTATTTTATGTGTAGCTAAAAAAGTAGGTATTGATTTCTTTTGAGACAAACATCAAAATTTATTGACCTGAGTTTGCCAAGGTCAATATTTTCCTCATAGGGCAACATATTCATATGTTTACTGAACCGTAGAATCAATGTTTGTACTGGTATGCATATTCCAGACGTCTTATAGTTAAAGAATATAGGAGGAGGCTTAGCCCAAATCCCGCAGTTTCCAAGTGAGGAAACTGAGTCTCACTGAGAGTGAGGGACTTGCCCTAATTGTGCCACTGGCCCACCATCATCCTGGTGGAAAAGCATGTCTGCTCAGATTTGGGCTACTGTTCTTGTGGTGATAGCCCCCGAGTTTCATTAAGTGTTCTGAGGGTTGTCTTCTAAATTCAGAGAAACCTTATTAAAAAAATTCCTATGGGTAAGGTAGAATTCTGTAACCTAAGAGTCATGTGTAAAAGGGGGGGAATAATAAAAATCTAGGGACAAGTTACGCAGATTTATAGATTTACATTGGAGTGATTTTTCAGTGATACTCCACTCTGGTTTAGTCTGGTAGGTTGTCGTGGCAATGGCCCCCAATGCTGCACATTTCCCTATATCCACCCTTTCCGGTAGTGCCCCCCACTCTGACCCTAGGCTTAGCCAAGTGATTTGCTTTGGCCAATGGGGCACTAGCTAATCTGAGAGTAACAGAGCTTGACCTGCCTGTACACATTGGGGCTTGCTGTCACTTGTTGCTCTTTGGAACCCTAAGACCACATGTGGTGGAGCCCAGGCTAGCCTATTGGAGGATAAGTCATGCCAGCTGAGGCCTCCTTGACCACCCATGCTCCCAGCCACCAGATTCATGAGTAAGTCCATCCCAGACCTGCCATCCCCAGCTGGGTCCTCAGCTGACCTCAAAGACCAGCTAAACTGATCAGAAAGAGATGATGGGAGCGGCATCCGATGGGAGCAACGAAGCTCTGACCAATGCAAACCCCAATCCTAAAACCATCATTTCAGAGCACCATGGATCAAGTAGGCTGAACTCCTTCAATTATTTGATCTTTATTAATTCATAAGTATTCCTATCATTCATCACATTACTGTCATTTTAGGTGAAGTTGTTCCTTTTACTAATGTAGCAAGTTGAAGCCCAAAGTTAAGCAGTCTCATCTGCAAGGTAGTACCAGCTAACATCTGTACCAAGAGAAAGGACAGATTGGTAAGGGAGCTCACCAGGCATCAGATAGGACTTGGAATATGGAGCATTAGATAAATAAACTGAGCAATGCATCAACATTGACATAAGCAGAAGAAGGCTAGGCTGTTCACTGTATGATTAACCCGAAGTTAAAAATTTTGTTCAATTTCACCTATCTCCTGAGTCAAATTAGCACATGCTACTAGAGTCGTCCTTTTTTAAATTTCAAAGTATTACGGGGGTGCAAACGTTTTGGTTACATAAATTGCTTTTGTACCGTTTGAGTCAAAGTTATAAGTGTGCCCATTCCCCAGATAGTGTGCATTGTACCTGTTAGGTGTAAGGTGTTCTCCTAATTCCTTTTGTACTCTAAATTAAAACACAAATAAAAACATTTGCCAGATTCAGAGAAAATATTCCAACTTTGTCCATGTGGAGTGGTATAACACAGAAGCAGGAATAAGGATTCCAAAAATTAAATATTCTGAAAACATACATATATACAAACATGCTCACTCACACATATACTCACTCACATATGATTTAATTTTTCCTGAAACAATAATATAAATATAAAAAAGTACATTTCTTTATCATATAAGTTATCTGTTAGCTCTAGAATTTCATATTCCATTGGCATCTGTGGATCATTAACACCTTGGTAAATATCTGGGTATCTTGTGCTTTAATACCCTCTATGAAAAAGAGTACTGTGTAAATTTTTTTAAAAAAATATATAAATGCTTATCAACTTATTAGCCATGTGACTAGTCTTCTATAGGGGAGAAAAAAGAGACCAGTTGAGAAAATAGCACCAATGAGGCTGTTCTTCATAATCTAGTGGCTAACCACTAGATTAGGCAAAGGGTAGACTATGGCTGTCAGCTAGCTGAATTCCTTCCAACACTTAGAATTCAGAAGGAGGAGAGGACTTACCAAGATTACCAAAAGGCAATCGATTTTCAGTTTCACAACCCCAGAATAATTTATGACCTGGTTGAAAAATCTGATAGCAGACACTTGGTCATATATTTTTTAAAAGTACATAGTTTCACATAGAATATCTTTTTCGATCTTTGGAGAACTCCATTTGCTTTTGTATTTTCTTACATTTTGACTTTTTTGGTACTTGATGTTCTTTGAAATTAGGCTAGGGAGAGAGGTTTCCCAAATTTGGAATTCGAAGACCTGCTTTAGAGGAGGAAAATTTTCATACCCATCCTAAGTTATACTTTTGGAATTTCTTGATAAGGAGGTTTCACAACTATAGAATGCTATCAATGGACTCAGTAAAACATCTACATTTGAAATATGATCACTTTTTTCTACATGAGTAGTCTTCGGGCAGTGTTTGGTGCATGTACATGTTGGGTGGCTCTGCCATTCCCCTGAGGGTCTCTGGTTGAACCACTGACTGCATTAGTGCTGGGATTGAAAGTGGGGATGGAGACTCCGTCCACCAGAGCTCTCGGTGTCATCATTTTTAACACATTCCACAGCGTTTGTTTGTGTATGGTGGTTTCATTATTCAACAACCCAATTTCACATCCACTGCTAGGCAGTCCCAGTGTCAGAAACTTTTGTCACATAACTGGTGACCCACTCTGAAGGCAGCCTCCAGACTCAGGCTGCTGCTTCTGTCTCCCTTTTGCCTGTAGCTCCATCAGTCTGAGGGTCTGTGACAGCAGTCACTGTAGAGAAAACTAAAACTCTTGCAGACCATGTGTCTCCCATCAATGAACAATGACTTTCAACAGAATAACCTCAAGTCTGGCTGAGCGTGTTCTCATGGCTTTCCGTCCTCTGTGATACTGGGTTGACATGAAGAACAGTAGACTCCTGGCTCTGAGAATCAAGAGATAGCCTCTCTGGTGAAAAGAGTGGCACTGTGAATGCCCCAGACCGCTTTTTAGAGCCAAGCACTTCACACCTCTGGAGAAATAATAAGAAACTAACATTTAAATGAGTGCTTACTGCATGCCAATTGTTGTAGTAAGTCTTATGTTATACATTATCTCCTTTGATCCTCAGAATAATCCTATAGGTTGTTATGTTGTTATAATACCCATTTGGCATAAGAAAACTGAGGCACAGAGAAGACAGTAGTTTGTCCAAGATCACACAGTCAATGCAGTCCCAGACTGACTGGCTCCAAAGGAACTCTCCACCATGCCACCAAACTATTATATCTACAAGTGCTGCTGAAATGACATAGCAGTATTTAAAAAAAACACACCACCACCCACATAATTGGTAAGACTGCACAGGGGATGGGAAGAAAATTATGTGTGACTTGCTGCACTGAACCAACCAGTAATATCCCTTTTAATGATATTAATGTTCTTTAAATTCTCAGGCAAAGTGTTAAGGTTGGAGAGACTGTTTTTTGGCTGTCAAGACTGGCACCCAGAGAGACAACACAAGCTCAGTCCTCTGAAATGTTATCTTACGGAAAAGTTGCATTTCTGTACCAGCTCTACACAAAGACAACATTTGCATAAGCTTGAGCAACACTCTCAAAGTGCCGAGCCTGTTTCCTAGTGGGTTTATTTTCTGGCTGGGCAAATGATGAATTCTGCCTTCTAGAGGGAAGAGACATCTTTAACTTGTAGACTGCCCACCAGAACTAACACTGAACATATTTAGATTCAGCTGTGGGAGTCTCAAAAAGTTGAGTGGTTTGATGCTAAATAATATTTACTCCTTAGATGCTATAATTCAGCCATATGCCAATACCTTCGCTCCAGCTTGAGTTCTGAAGGAGGGACAGATCTGGTTTGTGGTCTGAATTGTTCATCCTCTGGAACTGACAGATCATCAACCTAGGGGTGACTTTTAGAAATCTGTCTGATTGAAAATGCTCCTTGGATAAAGCAATCATTTGGAAAAGAAATAATTACCTGTGGAATTAGAAACCCAGAAAAAATATATAATTAATGTTTAGAATTCAAACAATCCTGAAAATAGAGGTAAAGCAGTATATATTTTGCAGAATTACCATGACTGTGTACAGAAAATGGATCCAATGTTTCTATAGGGGTCTGGATGTTCCAGGAACATGCTTGGGGCATGTGCGGCTTTGGGAATTGCCTGCATATGTGCAGGTCAGTTCCTCTTTAGTCTGTGAGCCGCTTATAACCATGTACTGAGACAAAAATAAGTTTGTAAAGAGAAATACTTAAATGAGCCCTACATTGAAAAGTGGGTTTTCGTCAGTGCTTGAAGTGGTAAGTCTTGCAGACTTTTGGGAAAAGGGGGCGGGGAGAGGGAGCAACATACACACTCCCCAATCTTCCATTTGTACACGCCAGCCCAGCCCATGCGCCACAGCACTGCCTTAGGACATGCAAAATCCCATACAGAGGCCCGAGCAGGTCCAGGCTCTTGAGTCTTCTCTTGAATGCATAGCAGCTCTCACTTTTCTATTCATCCTTCAAAGCAAATTTTGATACCTACCAAATGAGTGGCTTTTTTTTCTTTTTCAAAAGATACACTACTCAGATGCTAGAACTGTTTCTCTTGTGCATTCAGGAACTGTGGAGATTGTAAGTGCAAACATTTTCTGAGGCTTTCATAGGTGAGGTACATGGCTGAAAGGAGATGAGCCTAAGACAGGGTGTGGTGTGGACTGAGGCGAACTAATAAGCATGGGTTTGGTCCAAGGGAACAGCAGCTGCTCAGATCCAGCTGATTGTTGCTAAGCAAGAATGTAGACTCAAGGAGCAGCTCAGATTTTTGTGTGACATCTTCCAATCTTTAAATGGTAACCAAGTCAAGTGTTTTAAAAATACTAGAAGGGGCAAACAAAACAATATTGTGGGGGGTATTTGATGTGCAGCCTGCCAATTTGTACCTCTGTGAGGTTTTCTACAATTTAATAATTTGCTCACGTTTTTGAGTGACACTGGTATTCTTTATTTGCCATGCATAGGGCATGGGTTCTGAGCCATTTTTCGAATATGGGTGAAAACTTACACTGGCCCATTTACCCTCTTGGCTAGTTCTTTTTTTGTACACATAGCGAAAGCCAGCTGGAAATTGATACTCAAGACAAGTATGAAGGAAATTATCCTAAAATGGCTCACAGGCTCAAAATTTCAACTCTAATCCTGGGTCTTATTAATATCATGGCCTAACCTGCTAAGCGTGGTTATAAACTTGCTTATTCTTATATTTTTCCCATTTCACTTAAAGTATTGTGCTATTTTGGGTGCTATTTCTTCTGACAGAATGCAATATTTCATCCATGCTGTTAAGTTCAAGAAGAGATATAAATAGAGACTGAATAGATGATAGAATATTTATACTATCCCCACTCACCCAAGGAATCTGATTTTTCTTTGAACTGACTGAAACAGACGAGAATTCTTCATTTTACTTCATGAGTATAAACTTTAAAAGCTAAAATAACAATGCTATTTTTTAAAATGTTAAATAATAATCTATACGTGTATAATGTGTATAGCAGGTGACTTTGAGTTTCTAAAGCTCTAGAGAAATAGTGGCATAAAATATATAATCCAATAATGCATCAGAGGAATGCCCTGTGTCCTAATGTCTACTGGTAGTCATGAATTCAACATCAAATGATGTTTGGCTCTCGCAGAGGAATCACTACATTAAGAGAGAATTTCATTGCAGGCTATACAGGCTCTGAATAGATTCGATGCAGATACTTATAGGGAGAGTGGAATATTTAAAGATGAAGATTTAGGTTCATATTTTGTGGTTAACTCCTCTTGCTCCTTTGCATTTCGATTTGGGGCCTGCAAACATTTCCCACTGAAGCAGATGGAGATAGTTCCTAAAATTTTGGCAAGGTTGCGAAGGCAATCAATTCATTTCTGGCAAACCTCACTTTCTAATAGAAAACTCCTTTTGGTCTTAAGTTCCTGGGATAAGAGATGAAAAGCAAAACAAATCTGGTTTCCTTAGTAAATGATCTCTTTTCCATCTCCCCCCCTGAAACTAGTCTTTGTTTATTAATCAGCTGATGTAGGAGTAGAGCACATGGAGAATGTTTGTTTACAGCTCAAGAAAGAGTAGACCTTTTTGATTTCATTTCATGCCCCTAACCTTTCACCACCATCGGTTTTATATGTCATGGACACATTTTTGATGTTGAAGACTTCTCTGGGGCTTAGGATCCTTATGAAGGTATGGGTTGATCTTCTCAAGGTGCTGGTGAATTTTTATGAGGGAAGAGGGAAGCTAGTCAATCCTTGCTTAAACTTGGGGACACAGAGAAGTTATGTAATACTTGGTGGTTCTGGGCTGCGAAGGTCAGGGACTACTCAGGAATGAAACTTTAAGGTAGAGGGAAGGAGTCAGGCTGCTTCTACCTCTGAACTTCTCCACAGCTTGATGGGGAAAAGCTTCCTTCACTTCTGGAGATGCAATGGAGTATTTGATTCTAAAAGAACCATGACTTTCTCATACTTATTTGTGGACCTTCTAGAGAAACTTTCTTCTCTACTACTTTTTTTTTTGAGACAGAGTCTCACTGTGTTGCCCAGGCTAGAGTGCCGTGGCATCATCTTAGCTCACAGCAACTTCAAACTCCTGGACTCAAGCGATCCTCCTGCCTCAGCCTCCCGAGTAGCTGGAACTACAGGCACGTGCCACCATGTCCGGCTAGTTTTTACTATATATTTTCAGTTGTTCAATTAATTTCTTTCTATTTTTAGTAGAGACAGAGTCTCGCTCTTGCTCAGGCTGGTTTCGAACTCCTAAGCTCAAACAATCCACCCGCCTCGGCCTCCCAGAGAGCTAAGATTACAGGCGTGAGCCACCGCACCCGGCCATACTACATTTTTCCATTACAGAAATTCCTATGATACAGTCAAAGTAACTGAAGCTTGGTTTATTTCCCCAAAGCATTACCATTTGATTAGGCTGATTTCTGTGAACTGTTTGGGATCAGCAGCTTGAGGAAGACACAACCAGCTGCTATATGACTACATCCCTCATGAATATATTTTGGTGCCTTTAATTCCTTTTAGGAAAAGTAGCATATTCCTAAGAAATCTTTACAGAATTATTTTGGGGGAGTTTCAGTGACAAATGAGAAGCCCTATTTTTCTCTAATCTTCCCAGTAGCCACTGTGAATTATATAATAATAATATACCATAAACACTTTACTCTTGATCTTATACTGTTTGCTGGGCAATAACTCTTTGAAAGATAATTCTGGATCCCAATCAAGGGGCAAGACCCATTAGAATAATTTCACTGAAAGTCGTACGAAATGGGAAATTTCTTAAACAGCTAAAATATTATTCACTAAATGTCAGTTGTTATTTATTAGTCTAGATGAGGAAATGATGGAATAAATATCAACAAATCACAACAAGATAGGAACTTAATGATCAACTAGAAATCTTCATATTATATGTAATAAATAGAGTACATAATCTGGCTTATTGGGAAGAGGTATTCGTCAACTCATATGTATAATCAAGGGCAGTGAGTACTCTCTTTTCACATGCAGATCATTGCTGATTGGTAAGCTGACGTGTGGCAGGACAGGCAGAAGGCAAGGGATCAGGACACGCTGAGATATATCAACTGGCAGAGGGCCTGACTGGCAATCGGAACTAGTGCAAATGAGTTTGATGGCCTCAGGAGGACAGTTAGACTCCAATAGTGATTTAACCATAATAGAATTCATATGGAAATAGTGCAGAAAAGACAAAGGGCTTGTACCATTTTAACTAAATCTGTGGTACATGGTGTTGATAAGTTATCCTTAAAAGAATCTTCTCCTTTAAGTAAACTTTTAAAATTCAAAATAAAAATTTTTTTTTTTTTTTTTGAGACAGAATCTGGCTCTGTTGCCCTGGCATCAGCCTACCTCACAGCAACCTCAGACTCCTGGGCTCAAGATATCCTTCTGCCTCAGCCTCCCGAGTAGCTGGGACTACAGGCATGTGCCATCATGCCCGGCTAATTTTTTATATATATATTTTTAGTTGTCCAGATCATTTCTTTTTATTTTTAGTAGAGACGGGGTCTCGCTCTTGCTCAGACTGGTCTCGAACTCCTGACGTTGAGCAATCCACCTGTCTCGGCCTCCCAGAGTGCTAGGATTGCAGGCGTGAGCCACCGCGCCCGGCCCAAAATAAAATATTTTTAACAGCATTTTATATCACAACAATTTTAAGAATTCATTCAATAAGACATCGGTATCTTTCTGTTGTCTTAATTGACTTCTCAGAGTCCTTCATGCCCCAGACCTAAATGTACTTTACTCAACCAAATAATGTGGTGAAAGGGCCATATCCAAGAAATTTTCAGCTCACATCTTAATAATGCTCTCTATTAACACTTACTATTCTGTTTCTCATGAGTCATCGATAACTTAATATTAATACAATCTATACTTTCCCTGTCCTTTCTAGAACGCCTATTTTTATCATATGATCTTGGTGGTGATGGAAAACAAGACTGGAAATTTAGAAAGAGGGTTGCTCTTGGCTGACCCCTACTGGCCCAAGACTTTCATTGCAAAGAAAAACAGCCAGCATAATGAAAAATGCTCCAGAAGGAGGCTGAGTGTTTCGTCCTCATTTTATCTTCATCACTTGCTAGAATGTATGACCTTGAGCAGGTCACTTACTTTCTCAGGTCCTCAGATTACTTATCTGTATAATGGGAGGGCGGACAGGGAATAATGCCTTACTCAGCTAGGTTAGATAGTGTTCTGAGATTTCTTTCAGTTCTGCTATTTAAGATTCTTTGAGGCTGGGTGTCGTGCTCCCGCCTGTAATCCTAGCACTCTGGGAGGCGAAGACAGGAGGATCACTTGAGGTCAGGAGTTTGAGACCAGCCCGAGCAAAAGAGAGACTCTGTCTCTACAAAAAATAGAAAAATTAGCCAGGTGTGGTGGTGTGTGCCTGTAGTTCCAGCTGCTTGGGAGGCTGAGTCAGGAAGATCACTTGAGCTCAGGAGTTTGAGGCTGCGGTGAGCCATGATGATGCCACTGTACTCTAGCCAGGGCAACAGAGTGAGACTCTGTCTCAAAAAAAAAATATTCTTTGAGTTAGGGCCTGGAAGCTGTAGAGCCATCCTCAAGGAGGGTCACAGGTTCCTTTTAGTTAAGGGACCAAACTGAACAAAGATAACTTGACACCACAATTAATTAATCAGTTACTATGTGCCAGGCACTTTATTCTCATTCAGTTCTCACAACGAACCTATAAAATCAGTGTAATTGCCTTCATTTTACAGGGCTAGAAACTGAAGATCATCGAGGCTAACTAACCAGGAAGTAGGACAACTGGAACAAATCCTGGTGGATTTGGTTTCCATGTCCCTGCTTGACTTCACCCAGGATCCAGAACTTTCTCTGAGGAAGTGTTTTGCTCTTGGTTTTGAAGGCCATCTGTCATACACTTTGCAGCCGAATGTCCACAGCACACAGTTCCTTTCAAATAGAAATAAACACACCACTTTGCCTATTGACTCTCTAGCATTTTCCATTTGGAGAGTCATGTCCTGGAATGTTTGACAGTGTTCTCTAGAGCACAATTCAAGGTGGGGCAAAGCAAATGAAACAAGTGGATTTTTAAAAGTAGACTGAAGGTCACTGTGCATTTAAGCTCTTGACTGTAATTTAAGGAAGTAATAATTGGGAAGACAAAGAAAACACACCAAGTTTATCCTTAAAAGGAAGATGGGAGTCTTCTACAGAACCATCATGGCATTAGTGAAGAAACTAAATCGATTTATAGAACTAATTATACAGGAAGAAACTGATGAACACAGAGAGAAAGAAACCAGCAAAATTCAATTTCTTCATTGTGCTTCTTATACACACTGATGTAAGGTACACGATGCAGATTTTTTATGGAGTAAATATTTTCATCTTGAGCATCTCACTTAAGAAGAACATGTAGACATACATCCATGCAGTCTTTCTTGAAATGCACAGACACCTGCAATCTCTATGGCACTGGTGCTGGAGGCAGTGAAGTGTGGTGGGGAACAGCATTGATTCTGCATCCAAACTACCTGGACACAAAAACGGACTCCTGCCATTATAGGCTGCGTGACTGTAGATAAATTAATTAGCATTAGTGTGCCTCGGTTTCCCCATGGGTTCATTATGAGTATTGAGTTAACATATATAAAGCCCTTGTCAGTACATGGCACGTAGTATGTGCTAGTTAAGTGTTAGCTATTATTATTATATAAGAATGTTCTTTAAAAAAGGCTTTTGGAACCCTACCAGCATGAAACTAAAAAAGGCTTTCGAAATAACATTTTCTTAGCCCACCAATTGCTTTCACGGGCAGGTTCAAAAAATATACACTGATTAAAAATTTCGTTTTAAAATGAAGCTATACAGACAGACGGATAGTTTTCCAAAATGAAATCCAGAGGTTTCCCTGCTAGTCTTAAAAAAAATGTTTGCATTATAATCATGGTGACACTTACAAGGACAATTCCATTCTCTCCCTCCTACTGAGCCCTCTTTTGTCCACTATGAAGCCTTGAATTCCCTTCAAGTCCCTTTCTCCCTGAGCCTAGCTAATGCTATGGTCTGCCACGTTGCCCTTCTCCCCACTTCTGTGATGTTTCCATACTTCAAGGCAGGCCACAGAACGGCTGGCATACAACTGGGAATTCCTGCAAGGCTCGCCAAGTTAATGGTGATTAGCTGCTTCAGACAGGAGCCAGGACCGGTGTAGATGGTCCCAAACAATGGAATCTAACATGCATCCACAAAAGCTTTCATCTTGAGAACATAACCTCTTGTGAGATATAACCAGAAGTCTCAAGGTAATTGCATTTTACTGGAATCAAACCTAACAAGTATTTTATAATTAAAGATCACGCTGGTTTCCTTTACTGTCACCTGCAACTTAATCGTGCACTTGAAGCTTCCCACAAATAGTGAGGCTGTTTAATATTTATCGAACATCCACAATTACCTTTACATTTCGTTTCTCTGGAAACACACTCCTTTGGTTCGGCTTCGAGGGACCTTGAAGAAGATCATTATTTTATTAAGAAGGAGGCAGAGAAATCCTGCGTGATAATATTGATAATAGCACTAGCTCACGTTTCACAGGGCTTTTTCATTTACAAAGTGCTTTCACATGCATTATCTCATTTGATCCTCACAAAATTGTGTCCAATTTGTCGATTTGTCCTTCCTACTCTGTGGAGTATAATATTCCCTGTACCCCTCTGTAAGGAGACTGCTCTTTCTCCCTTCCGTTCTGACTTTTAATCTATGCAAGATTTTAGGAGGCAAATCTCTAGCTTATACACAGGAAATTGTGCAACTTTTTTCTGTGTCAACTGCCTTTTGAGCTGTGGCAGTCAGATCTTTAACAATTGGGCCTTTTGGAATAATTCGTCTACTCCTGGATGAATGTCCAGCCATGTACAAATGTCCTGGAAGATTACAGTAGTGAATGAAAGTTACCATCGACAGAAAATTTTGCAGGCAATCCATAAGAGCACAGGCTTTGCTATCAGGCAGATGGATTCAAATCACCCTGGCTTTACCATTTACTGCATTGCTCGGCGGACTTTAGAAATGTTTCTCAACCTCTCTGGTAAAGAGAGTGGCAGTGTGAAGCCTCCGATATCAAATAAACAATCAATTTGAGTGAAAAGAGGCCGACTGCTAAGTGAATGCAGAGCCCTGCAGGTCCTGCATCTTCCCCTTGTCCTTGGATTGACTCTTACATGTGGACTCTTTCACTGAGTGATTCTGGAGCCAGTCCTTAGGCTGAGACTCAGTTTCCCTGTTTGCAAAATGAGGGGAATAATACCTATTTGCAGGGTAATTTTAAAGAGTGAACAACCTGATTCTTTTAGAATCTGGGCATAGGAAAGGTAGTCTTGCTGTTGTTGTTTTTAGTAAGGCACAATCTACTTTTTCTACACTCGTCCAGATATTTGAGGTGTCTCTACTCTTTTTTGACATGGCTCACCCAGTTTTTCAAGGGTTTGGGACACACTTTAAGTAATTTTAATTTCCTGTAGTTATTTACTTCTATTTTCCTGAGCAAATAAATATTCCTCTTCTCTCGACAAGTGCACGGCTTCGGTCCCACATAAGCTTAGCTCTGTGCAGTGTGATTGGAACTCATGATATGAAGGAGATTCTCTATCATTTTAATATTTCTTCCTGGGGCATTTTTTTTCTGTTCCTTTCCTTTTGTTTATCATCTCAGAAGTCACTAGAATTTTAAAATTTCTTCTTGGTCATTAATGTCAAAATCACATCAATGGTGGCTTGGATTCTCAATTGTATGGCTAGTTCGGGGGCTTTTTTGTGGTGTTTTCAAGTTCCAGGTTTACCCAGCAAATTTGCCTATCAGTTATGGAATCCAACAAGGCTGAAATTTGTGCCCAATTCTGACTTTATAAGGCTGTGCTGTTTTTCAATAATTTGACTGGACTATAACATGGAAGATGATCAATGCCTGAAGACATACAAACAGGCATGTTCTCACCTGATTTTCTGCTTTATTTCCTTTTTGGAGCTCTTTAATGTGACATGTTTATGCAATCGGTGTTAACAGTATATTTAAATTAATAAAGAAAGATATTAAGAGAAAATGAAATGTCTATGAGGTAAAATGGAGAACATAATTTGAGGGTAACCACTGAAGGAAAACAGCTTGAAGTATTAACGTGATATACAATGTGGCAGAATACTGGCTTTCTCCCCCACCATAAACTCTCTGAATGAAGATCATATGTTCTTTATTTCCTCTTGTATTTACAGAGGACTCCTGAAACTGACTCAGGGCTGGGTCTGTTTGCTGATCGGATAGTGGTGGTTGTACGTGTGAATCAAAGCTGTCCTTACTCCTTTTGCGGGAAGGGAGTGGGTATGATAATGAGACTGCCAGACGAGCAGGAAAGTCACAATGACGAGGCAGTGAATAAAAGCTGTGGAAATCTAGAATGGACATCATCTTCATCTTGCTGGGGTGATGTGGGCATCATAATGGTGCCTCTGTTTCTTTAAAACGCTGCTCAGATAATGGCCTGGCCTCCCACGCATTCCGAGAGGGTGCCTCTAGCTTTACTGAAATCCTATCCTGACCACAGACCTCATTTCCCCTCGCAGCTTTGATACCCTGTCCAGCCAAGTTATCCTCCAGAGACGCGGCTGCTGTTTCTTTCGACGTGCTCCACAGTGGTTTTAGAAATTGCTTCAAGAGCACCTGAGGACAGAAATCCCTCTGCCTTCTCCACCCTTTCCCTCTCATCACCCACAGACCTTGTCAAGAGTTTCATTAATGCGGTTCTTTAACATTAATCTATGGAGACAATCTGGCAGTTGGCTATTGCTCTGAAAAGCAACGAAAAGGAGTTGGAAACCAGACAGTAACCAGGAGATTTTTTGGCCAAGTCCTTTGTCCTTGTGAGTTTTTGAAGCAGTGTAAGTCATTAGCAAGCCCATGCTAATTGAATTTGATTTCATGTCAACACTGTCACAGTCACATAGAGTACATCAATAAAATCCCAATCCTGTTTGCTGCAATCATTAAGCCCAATTTTTCTAACAACAATAGCCCGGCCTTTGGTTGAAGGTTGTCACATCAAGCTCAGGGAATGCAGTGCTTCCTGGCCTTCCATGGAATAAATTCAAGCACTCAAGTCGACATTTAGAGTGCAACCAGAATTGAATGGGAAAATCCACTTGTACCAATGACATGCACAAGAGGCTGATTGGTCCCTTGTCGGTGTCTGATGTGTAACCCCCTTAAAACAGTTACAGATCACGCTTGAATTCTTTACAAGATGGACCCGTTAATTAAATGTCCAAAATGGCACCGCGTACTTGGTTCAAATAAGTGAGCCCAATATAATTAAGATGTGGAAAAAACACTTTTAAAAATTCTCCAGTCATCAGTAATCAAAATACATGTGAAACTTTGGTTACTTTTACCTCAAGTTATATCCTTTATAGGTTGAGAATACGGGGCACCTGACTGAATTACCAAAATAATTTAATTCAAAACAGATAAGATTTTTGTGATCTATAATTACCAGATTCTGAAGGGTGAAAATCATCCTCTCAAATTCAGCTACAATTTTCTAAGTTTTGAACTGTCACTCAGTAAGCAATTTCTTTATATTCTTATCCTTTGTGCCACACACGAAAAAATTGGGAATATATTTCACAAGGTGGCACTGGGACTTGTTTTAACTTACATTGTCATGTTACATCTGGACGAGGAAATATGTAAAGTAATTAAATGAAACCTACTGAGGAAAAAGGGGATTTCAGCTGAATTTAGCTAATTAGTCCCAAGACTAGCCCCAAGTGTAGAAGGAAAAAATATTCCAAAGGGTTTTTCCTTACCGGTTTTAACTTTGCTCTGGGCAATGGCAGTGTGATTCCACTGGTTTTGTATCTCATTACCCTCAAGAGCACCCTTTTTCCTCCTGTGACCTGCACTTAAAGGGTGATACCATCGCCTCATCAATTGCCAATGCCACCAGTTCAATAACCGGCTATCGGGGTGGGGCATCTTCCTTGAAGAGACGCAACTGCAGATCGTGGCTCTCTCCAGAAATAGCCTGCACTGCAGTTCCAGGTACATCCCAGATTTCCTCAGTCATCTAAGCTCAGGAAAAGACTTTTCATTCCTGTGCTTTCTTTGGGACACATTCATAGTCAAATAAAGATTACATTTCCCGTGACTTTGGCCTTGACACAAAACTGAGCATAATATTTTTTTTCATATCAGTACCTACCATTCCCATTTTCCTTTAAAACTGGCGACAATTGTCTATATAAATGTTATCTGTGCCTCTCCATCCCGTTGAATTTAGCAGTCTGAATTTCAAAAAGAGAGGCAGAAAGATAGAGCTTTTCATTTAGTATTGCATGGTACAATAAGAGTTCCTCTAGGGAATTTGCTTTCACTAAACCCTAGCAAAAGTCGCAAATTGATATCTCAGGTGGTGATATGTTAGAGTTTAGAAGTTCTTCCCCAGGTAGGGAAAGAAAGTTCCCTAGAGGGCTCTGGATTATGCAATATAATGTTAGGTGGAAAGCAGGTAAGAGCCATAGGAAGGAGGGAGAGGTGCAGAGATGCACACGGATTGCAAATGCTGACTGCGGGAATTATCACCTCTTCCTTGCGTGGGGAAGGTGGCGCGGAGAGCACTTACTACGCCTGCGCTGGACATCCTACTCTGATTCCCAATGCCTCTCCTCCCAGAGAACAGGGCTATGTTGATGTCTGCAACCTCCCATTTTATCAAATGACAGGGGGATGACATTGCAGAGGTGAAAGTTGTTATTTTAGAGACCAGCACTCCTATTTGAGAAATTAAGCTCAAAGTTAAAAAAAAAAAGATTGATTTGCTTTTTTTTCATTATGAATCAAAAAAGGAATTATGACAAAACACCTCTCAATTTTGGGTAATATTAGGTGCTCTCCTGCAATAATAGTATTTGATGAAAATATCAGAGGTAATTTAAGTAAAAAAATAGGATATAAATGTAGTTTTTAAAATGCTTTTAACAATGATAACATTTTTTTGAGTAAAAAAGTAAGACAGTGAATAAAGAATTCCATTCTGTTTTGAAGAGAATGACTATTCCCCAACTATAATAAATAAAACTATTTGGCTTTTTAATGGGAAGTAGTAAGTACCGTTGTAAAAAATACTGCCCCTGAGTGCTCTCTGCCCTGCAATGCTGTAACGTATAAGATCTCACAAGTCTGCACATCACGATATTCTAAAAGAAGTCTATAATTTTAGGGACAAATGATTAGTCATGGTCTAAGTGAAATTTTTTGTTTCAAATTTGATTTGGACAATATACATTTAAAATCTTTTATTTTGTTTCCAGTAATTTAACCATTCTTTAGGAAACGCTCTGACTTGCTGTCGATACCAACATCAACCACACGATGTCACCACTAACTACGGTACCAACTTAAACAGAGCCTTGGGGAAGAAACTTGAATGTATACATTTCTCTATAGATTAAATTATTTTCTATTTTGTTCAATAATTTCTTTCCATATACAAGACTAACAAGCATTGAATATTAATTTATTACTATATTATTTATCATTAATTTACCACTATAGTGTGAGTCCCAGCATTTACAAATTTTGAAGTTTGTTTCTAAAAAAATTAGTAACAACATTTAAAAATAATATCGTTTCAAAAGATCTATCTGTTTAGTAGCCTTCACATATGTTATGATGATATAATTTGGAGAAAGAGTAAGAATTAACCAAAGGGCGTGTATTGAATGCTATTTTCCAGGCCCTGTGGTGAGTTGCAAAGTAGACACATTCATAATACATGTACATGCTTGTGCACACGCAAATACATGAACTGTAGTACACCTGAGTCCCACCAATACCACCTTCTCGAATTCTTTTCTTAAAAGAAAGAATAGGATGCTCTTGCACCTCTGAAATTGTACCAGTCATGTTTAATATTTACGTGTTGTACAATTACTCTTTTTGGCATAACACAAAATTAGCTAAAATAATATTTGACCTCTCTTCATAAAGACAAAGCCAATCTTTTCTATCTCCAATTCTTTTCACAGACTTATTCTGAATTTGCAAGGTTAAAAAAACAAACATACTGTGATTGTATGACCAACTTTTTCCCTTAAAATGGTTTATCATAATATTATGCTTAATTATGTAAATATGCTGGAGGCTTTTTTATGGGTGCATCAGCCAAATTCAAATACATTAAAGATGACAAATACATATTCATTTACACATTCAGTATATATATGCTTGTGTGCAGAATTTCATTAATTTAACAAATAATAACATATAATGATACAAATATTAAAAAGTGAGAAGGTACGAAACAAAGCTGTTTGATGGATGCTCGTGGAAAAATTCCTTCCGTTAAAATTTACTAACTTATAAGAAATTATATTTATTTTGCTGATTATTCTTTATGTCATTCTCCAAAAGATTTCAGGGGCAGAAAGTATTTTAGTATTATAAGATTGACATAATTTCGTTAGCCCTAAAAAATATCAACTAAAATTTTGTATTGGTACAGTACGTATGCTGTGCTTTTTTAAAGACATCTAGGAGGGGAGAGGGAGAATAAAAAAAAAGGTCTTAATTAAACACTTTAATGAGATCTAAAAAACTGGAATAAAAATTTCGAATGTTTCCAAATATTTGGCAGAGAAAACATACAGCGGTTCTTTAATTGAATATGCTAGACATTTGGCCTTATTTATATACAGCCAAAGAAAGAAAAATTTGCATTTGTATTACAGTTGTCAGAGAGTCATATCTGTGAAAAATGCAGTATATAATTTTCTCTTTATAATTTCCCTGAGGTATTTTAAAATGATTTATAAACAAAAATTTGAAAAGTTCTTAATTTTGTAGGTTATTTTTGAAGCCACCAGATTGTTTCACAGATGAGTAGCAGCTTATAAAAACAGCACACGTTTTACCTTTAAGACCAGTGTTTGAGACTGGTCTTCACATTTGCTATTTCAATGAAACACATGAAATTTGTGAATTAATCTTATCCTCAGACATCAGAAACCGCAATGTAAATACTTATTACTTTTTTGTGTGTGCAATAAACACTCTTGAATTGGCCTCACTTTTTAAACTGTCATCATAATGAACTTCAGCAAAAAATAGCATTGACATTTCTAGTATGTCTATGGCTATACTACATACGATATACTTTAATATACATACATTCCTGTGTCTTTGAATACAGCCCTTTTAACAACAACAAAATTTTAAAAAGCATCTGATATATTCATAAAAACTAAGAAAAAAATAAACAAAAATTTTATAAAATGAAGCTTGAAATAATGACAAATATGCCATTGTATTAATGAATAAAACACCCCAAAATTAGTCTTCTATAATAATACTAATAATTTCATTTTATTGTGATTCATATTAAGATTTTTTCCACTTGCATGCTGTGACTGAAGTCGATTGATACCTGCTTTATTTATACTATAACATCTTAGTGGTTTATATTTATCCCAGCAACAACCTGTTCAGCTAACAAAAAACTAAGCATTAGTGCATTCACTCTAATGTATCTAGTTGGGCACATTATGTGTTCCTGGAAGAAGATTTCTTCTAACAAGAACTTATTTGAGGTTATAATCTTTAATATTTGGTAAAATATGAAAGATATTTTGAGCTGTAGAACTGTGCCACTATAAATATCCCAAGGAAACTGCAAATATGTTAATATATATTTATTTATACTTATAAATGTGATTTTAGGTTTAGATTTCAAACGTTCATTTCACTCTAGGTGATAATGTTAATTTAAGCTAATCTAACATTTTAAAGACAACATTCCAGTTAATTTTCTTGAGAAAAGAAGTGATTGCTACTCTCATTGTCATGTTTATTTTGTTAGTTTTTATCATTTTAGGTGACCTCTCTCTATCCCTCATGTAATGACCTAATGAAAAATCACAATAATTTTGTTGAGTTTCTATTTTCAGAAAATTTACATGAGTAGATGCTGCAGGCCAATATGGAGGCAGAATACTTTTCACCTGAATCAAGCAGCTTTTTAGGACTGTTGTCCAGGGCTGAATTTATTTTATTTTGTTTTGTTCAGCAAAGCTGTAAGTGTTTAACTGTGGAAGGTGTTATAAAAATCTAGAATATTTGGACTCTATTTGGAATATTGAGAGCAGGAAGAATTGGGAATGATGTGTTAGATTATTAAGCAGGAGCATTTGTCTATTTAAATTATAGATTAAAAGTTAATGAACACATAGGAAGCCTCTTGAGTTGCTAAAACCCTGGGTTGTAAAAATAAAATGACACTAGGCTTAAAAATAAAATGACACTAGGCTTAAAAGCTCCATGACAAGTCACCTGAAAGTTCTTGATGTTTGCTCTGTAATTCATCAAAAGCTGTTTTCTTTCATGGCACCTTCATTCCAGAGGAGGCATAGAGATTTGCAATGCCATTGAACATAAGCAACAACTCACTCAGGGAAAGGAATATGTTGCTTCACAGAGTTTTGAAAATAGGACTGCTGCATCGTTATCTTCCATGAGTGGTACCATTTTCCTCATGACTGACAGCAAAGTTTCATAATCAGGGGAAGTTGTGGTGCTGAATAAATTTGATATGTATTATTGCTTTGGAAAAGATGGTTTCCATCAAAACTATGGTTTCTGTGGAGACCTTCATTGTCATTTCCTGCCACATTTATCAATGTTCCTGTAAACCTTGACACTGGAGAACTCTACTTTTCTGTCCTTGCTATTACCTGTTCTGAATTCTTCTCCTTTGCTCTATATTGGTTATGTGAGCTCAATAACTAAGAAGAAAACATGAAGCTCCAATTCAATTTCATCTCGAGTCAATCTCTGCTTCCCTCCTTGGGAATCCACCCAGCTTTCCTAAAACCACAGGGTCCTCTCAAACAGAGGGCCTTCCTTGCCCCAAATAAGGCAAGTGAGCAACAGCTTTTGGAAAACCGAAACAATCCACAGACCAAACTCCTTTAAACAGAAGCTTCTGGGTTATTTTAGATTCCCACATAAGAAGATCGTTTACATCAACAAATGACGACAACAATATGGCTGAATAACTGAAATACTAATGACTTCTCTGATTTAATTGGGGCATCAGCCTTACATCTTACCCCACTTCCTTCAGCTAACTTAGAAAAGATGAAGATTTGGAGAGGGAGGTACAAGAAACCACTGTGGAAATACAAAACCATTCATAGTAGTAGAAGACAGGATAATAAAACTAACACTACTAACAAAATAATAGAAAATAACATAAATAATAGGTTTCAAAACATGAGAAGAAATGTACATGCATTATCTAATATCTTCCCAACAAATATATGAAGCAGGATGATTTTGAGATTCTAACTTAAAAAGTTTAGATTTCATAGAGCCAGAAAAAACTGAAGAGCTGTAAAAGCTTTTGATGTAAGGCATTAATGGAGAGCATATTTTGGCTAATGTATTTCCCTGGGCTTGGATTTTATCATTTCCTCACTCCTCCTTTCATCGTTCGAGGTGATAGAGATTGATAAAGGACAGAAGAGGAAGGGAGCAGATTTGCCATCTCCTTTGACAGACAACGAACACATGGATGACTATGGTCTGTTATACTTCTACTTTGTTAGTGCCTAAGAGCAAGATTGGCATGTATGAAGTATTCTTACATAACCATTTTATCAGGGAATTTTAGGATTGGAGATCATCAGAACATCTTGTTCGAAGAGCACTTGTCATTAATCAGGGCAGTTTCATCTAAAGTAGGCAATTCTGATATTCAGGAAGACAGGAAGGGGACTATGACTTATGCCTAAGTATAGACGATAAAACTAGCAGATCTCACTCTACAGAATGTCCACAGGACAATCGTATATAACCTGAAAAAGATTTATTTTGCCAACACACAAGCAGAAAAGCTTAAATAAAAGTTTATGAAAAAGATGCTGCTTTTTGAGGAAATTTGTTTTACAATATTAAGGCACGTTTTTACATTCTACTTTTGGAATAAATGTAAAAATAAATAATTTTCATCTTAATTTCACATTCTGTAAGTTTAACTGTTTAGAGGTCATGTGTCTACTCACCAAGTGGAGGGTATTTACAAATAAACAAAAATACATTGATTTCTAAGGTACAGAATGGTTATGAAAAAGTCTTACGCTGATATCAGCCAGTTAATACAAGAGCTGGCTGTGAACAGTGTCCAAACTCATCATTTATGCTATATGAATCAACATTTTTGTACAAATTTATACAAATAAATGGAGTTTTGCACAGGGAGCTCTCTTCTGAGTGAGTATATTGTGGTGTGTCTTTGCAAAGGGTGGGTGTTTTCAGCTAAGAGTTATCCTGATATCTAGTTTTCATGTCATTAGGTCTTGAATACCAAATGTAAGTAACACAAAATAGAAATCACCACTGAAAAAGATTTCACAATACAATAGAAAATTTAAAGAGATGTTTGCTTTCTTTTTCATGTATCTGACAAAGGCCCATTACAGTAAAGAAATCTTCTTTGTGATAGTTACCACTGCTAGAAGATGCTGGTGAACCAATATTTACTCAACCCATGTTGAGAAGTTGTAAGCAGAAAGATGTTCTGAATGTTTGCTGCCAATCAGAAAGCCACACTTTCTCAATGCCACCAATCTAAGCTCCTGGAATCTTTACACTCTTAAAAAAAATAACAAGGTACTAGAACTGAGAAACTGAGATCCCCTTAAATCTCAACCTGTCAGTTCTCTATCCCATTTCGTTTTTTAAAAAATCTTCATTTCTAAGTCCTTTTGAATCCTAGTGGATGCTATATATTTTTAAAAATGAGATTTACATGAAAATCATGTTTACATTCCATCTACCTTCCACCAACTGGATATTTACCAACTATTGAAAGAACCAAAGTCAGCTATATGAAGTAGTGAGTGCAGAAATGCAAAGAGGCAAGAAAAACAGAGAAACCAAGAGATAGAGCAGCCAAAACAATATCCCAACATGGTAGAAAATGACGGGCTTGCAAGTTATAGTAATTTACAATTTACACAGCTCACAGGAAAGTAGTGATGCGGTAGATGCAAGAAAGGCACACTGCACAAGGAAATGATTTTCTTGGAAAACAAGTGGAATAAAGAGGCTCTGGCATTCTTACTTTGAATATCAGGCATAAACACAAATCCGTGTGCTTCATTTGCTTTTGCTTTAAGTTAATGAATCATGACTAATTTCATAGCTCTACACCTATTATATGGCATAATAATAATCTTTGCAACTACACCATGAAGGAGATGGACAGGTGTCAGGAGGCTGCCTTTACAGAAACTCAGAGGGGCTAGTGTCTGCATCCTTAAGGGCTGTTACTTTTCTCAATCTCCGCTGAACCACCACCTCTAAGGTCCTAACTCGAAACAGACTCCCCTAAGGTTGTATCCACATCCTCTGTTGCCAGTTCTGCACCCCTCAGCAGCCCTTGCTGGTTTCCTTAGCCCTGCCCAGACCTGTGCACACAGCCCTCCACTGTAAGTTCCCTTCAGGACCTGTCACTTTCAAAGATGCACAACTTCAATCTAATCACAATGAAACATCAGACAAATCCAAATGGAAGGAACTTCTACAAAATAACCAGCCTTTATACTTTAAAATGTCAATGTCATAAAAGAAAAAAAAAATGGACTGAGAAAATAGTCTGGATTAAAAAAAAAAACAAAAACCTAAAATTCGAGAGACAAGGCAACTAAAGGCAATATGTGATCCTGGATTGGACTTTTAATTTTTTGCTAAAAAGAACAGTAATGAGAAAGTAGGTGAAAGATAAATAAGGTTTGTGCATTAGGTAATGGTAGCGTATCATTGTTCCTTCTTTGATTTTGATGATTATACTGTGATTATATGGGATAATGTCTTTATTGTTAAGAAATGAACATTGAAGTATTTAAGGGAATAAGGGAATAATCATGTCTTCATCTGACTTAAAATGGAACAGAAAAAAATTAATAATATTTATATATATTTATACATAGATGTATATAGATGGTGGAACAGAGGGAGTGAGGGAGAGAGAATGGGGAAACAATAGTGATAAAGCGTTAACAATTGGGAAATCTGGGTGAAGTGTACGTAGGTGTGTTTTGCACTATTCTTGCAATTTTTCTGTAAATTTGAAAGTATTTCAAAATAAAAAAAATGAAAAATAATTAAAAGAGTTTTCAGTTTTCAAAAATTCTAGTTGAGTGTGCTGTCTCATTCTTGCCAGGATCCTCACTTATTAGGATTGTAATTTCCACGTTGACCAATGGAGACTAGTGGTTGTTAAGAAATGATGATCCCACTACCCAACTTTTCCATTGTTTTAGAACTACATGAATCAGGACTGGGTCATGGTCAAGGGGTGGGAAGAAGAAAAAAATAGCCTCCTAGCACCTCAGATTTAAGAGGGAGCAAACTCACAGGGGAGTGATGTAGGTGCCTTCCAAAGTATTCAGAGCTCTAGCTCTGCTCTCAGAAGGGATTGCCATACAAAGGAAAGTTTATAAATTTCTGATATCCTTGACATAAAAGGTATCACAGTAATGTCAGATATTACATATGCAATAACTTATTCTCATACACACACACACACACACACACACAAACACGCTGAGAAGATTGCAGGGATCACAGTACATTATAAAATCTTTTACTTGAATTCCTGCTCCACTGGATCTAACTTTGAGATATCAAGAATAATATTTTAGCATATCCTTATAAATAAGATATGGTGTCACACCCACCACATAATCGGGTGTGCAGCAGGATAGTAGACTCAAATATGCAGCACATTTGTGTAGAAAAGGCTTCACTGGCTCAAAGATAGCCAGTCAAGATTAATAGACAGAGTCAAGATTAATGATTTGCAAGATCCCACCTAAGCAAGTGATCCAGGTAAACACCATTAGCAACGTGACACACTGACAACATGTACCACCCTCTGATATAACACACTGATAAGGATACAACATTGCTCTTGTGATATTCTGGCCAAAAATGCATATCATCAATCCATTCGTGAAAACGTCAGACAAACCCAAATTGAGCTGAGTGACATTTTACATAATGCCTGAGCAGTAGTCATCAAAAGTGCTAAGGCTATGACAGACAAGGAAGATGGTGGATTCTCACAGATTAGAGAAACACATCCTCAACTAAATGCAACGTGGGATTCTAGACTGGATACTGGAAGAGAAAAAGCACGTTAGAGGAAAAACGGGTGAAATTTGAATAAGGTTTGTGATTTAGTTAATAGTATTGTACCAATGCCAATTTCCTGGTTTTGATCACTGTACTCTGGTTATATAGATTGTTAACATCAGGGGAAGTTGGGAAACGGGTGTATGTGAACCCCCTGTACTAGTTGTGCACCTTCCTGTAAGTTTAAAATGGTGGTATTTCAAATTAAAAAATAAAATATTCCTAGGGATACATTATTCCGAATAAAATTATTACAATTCTAGCTTGACTGTTTCCAATTTTTTGAATAAACATGGCCCATTAAGTCCTAAAATGTTATTTTATACCAGACATAAAAGATTTGTAATTTTAAACTCATACTCATTCAGTTGGTACTTACGACAGACATCTGAGCATGATTGTATAGGCTTGTATTATTTATACAAAAATAAGATATTTACTTTAGCACCTTTCTAGGGAATGTAGTGCTTTCTTAACTATTTCTCCGATATTTCAATTTTCTTTTTGATTAACATTTAGAACAAGAACTAGAGAAACAAAATCCAGTGGAATGTAACTTGATGAGCTCAAATAGTCTATTCCTTATACTGAAATATGTTTAGGTTTATTATTGTATAAACTTATTGTTTTATTTTATTAGATAAATTATTGTTAGACAAATTTATTATTAGATATATTTCAAAAGGATGACCAAGATCTTTTGAATCTGCTTTAAGATTTAACCCAAAACTTTCAGTCTCTCTTTGGAAAGATTTCAAATATTTTTATCAAAGCTAAAAGCTTCTGAGAATACATGTATTTTCTTAAATCTGTGAAAATGAAACCCCAGTGATACTGTTTTCTCCCTGTTTTTTCAGTTCAATAACTTGGTTTAAAGTTGGAGGTGATCAGTGCATAGCTAACATAACCAATTGTAAATAGATGGAGATACAATGCTCTTTAACACGCTTTGTGTAGGATGACATTTTTTCATTGCTAAAGAATTTAAGGAGGAGCCACAATGAGTCTTGGGCACTACCTTGGATTTTGAGTGCTTTCATTAAACCACACTCACAAGCACACAATAGATTAAAAATATCTTGCACTTCAAATTGTGACCTGCAATTTGAACTTTGTAGTCTAGGCTGTAAGGAAAACAACCAGAGGATGCTTGTAGAGATAGGTCTTACTCTTAAGTGACATGCTGTATGAGAAACTTGAGGTTCCTGCATGTTACTGAAGAATAATGAATAGAAATGAGTGACCTGTAGAGGAAACAAATGTTCAATTCTCTTAGCATTTCCGAATACCTTTGCTTTAGTTTTTTGAGACAAGTGAATTTCAAGCAGGATTCATTCCACATGATGATTCATTGATACATTCAAATGACATTTTGTAAGCGGTTTGCAATGTGGTTGTATGACATATGTGTGAAATTCTTAGCTCTTCCCTTAGTGTCCTTGCTTTAAAGACCCTGAAAGTCCCAACTCAACTACTTTCTGTATGACCTTGAACAATGCCTGTAAAAGAAGCAGGTCTTGGTTTCCTTATAAACAAGGAAAGATAGCAGTATTACATCTACGGTAGGAGAATTTTATGAATATTTCAATATTGCTATCAAAGTACATTCATCTCTTTGGTAGGAAAATGTCATAGAAAACAAGAATATTACTATGATTATCCAATCTAGCCTGAGTGATCTTTGAAAGCCGAAAGGTTCTGTCTTTGTATATAAAAATCCAGTCTGAAATATCTGGATTTGTTTTCAAATTTCATGAAATTTTCAGCTCTATCAATAATGTGCAAAGTCAAAGGTGAAACTGTGGCTATATTAAAAAGAAAAATAACTCATAGAGACTTAAAAACAGGCAAGGAAACATGGTGGCTGAGTTTATTGGGAATGAGTTTCATGGGCCAGGGTCAGAGAGGTTGTCCTCCAGTAACTCCACACAAGACGAGTCTCATTTTCACATTCTGGCAGGAGCAACTTACTCTGGGTGTCTCCTTCCATTACTTTTTCCATCTTGGAGCTTGGGAGACAATGTATGAAGACTCATTCTACCTCTTCCTGGGTTTTAGAAGCCACTATTTGGCATTCTGGTATATAGGATAAATAAAATTATTTGTTAAAAAGACACAAATGTACAAGAAAATATTGTTTACAGAGATCCTGTGCATTGGATTTTTCAAAATATATTTTGCCTCCCAGCCTTTGGTGGTTATCAAATCCTGAGCACCATTGGAAAACATGGCTACCAAATTTTAAAGTTGGCAACAATGTTCCAATCTGAGAGACTGAAGACTTCATTAAATGGGTCAGTCACACTCTCTCTAGAATTTCCTTTTCATAATTCTTGCTTACAATGACCACTTACAGGTGTCTGCTTTCAATGAATCCCCCCAAGGGGGATTTTTATTATAGTAGACAAATGCTCAGATCCTTTCTAGAGCTAAAGTCCCAGGATAACTGGCAAATAACCAGTCTTAAGGCTTATGTAAAATAACATTACATACGTTGAAAAAGTCCTGAACAGAAGTGGGGCTTACAAGATTTCATTGTTTCTACCTCTATTTTTTCTCAACAATTTGTCCTTATTCTTCTTACATTGCATTGCGCCATGATATTTTCACACCTCTATCTCCTTCAGTAGACTGGAAACCCTGAAAGTCAGGAATTCTCATTCAGTCACTCCATAGTGGGGTATTCAATAAATATAGGTTGAGTGAATGAATGAATGGACGAATTCAGTTTATGATAAAAAGTGAATCTTCTATTCATTTGAATTCTAAAGTCAACATATGTATTTGTTTTATATAGTCTTAAAGTGGGAAGGAGAGCTAAGATAAAAAGGTAGAGAAAGAGGGGAACTGGCAGAGGTGACGGGCCTCTCTCAAGAGATGCCAACACGAGGACTACAGATTCTCAATGATGAATCATAGCAGTCCCCAGCTCTGACAGTCACTCTCTCTCTCAGGCTCAATTGAATATTCTTTCAATCCATAGGCACAAAACGTGGATAGAGCTACCTGAAGGGCAGCCACAAATGGAAGAGCAGCTCTGGGGGTGGCTAGAATTCAAATGGAATGTAACATTAATCAAGAAGCTCAGTTTTGTCTTGGTTACTTGAGTTGTGAGGGATGTCACCAAGAGTTTGCCGCCATCAACATAGTTAAGGCCAAAGTTGTGGAAAGCCAGCTTAAGAATGACAGTGGGATCTTCTGTCAAAGCAAAGTCATTCCCTTAGTCCAAATCACATGTACAGGTATATTTACGTATCTGAACATATTTAGCGTGAATCAGGTGGGATGTTTTCAACTGTAAGTCAAACAAACCCTGACTCAAACTGGCTGAAACGATTAAAAATTTATTAATTTGCTTAAAGCATCTGGAGTCAGAAAAAATTCAAGACACAATTCCATCAGGGCTTACATTGTTCTCTTGGCACTACTCTTCTCTCTGTATAAGGCTTGTTTCTCAAGCTGGCCTTCGGCATGGTTTCAAGATGTTTGCCAGCAGCAGCCTGGGCTACCTGTTTCCTTGTTCATGTCTGTAAAAGAGCAGGCTCTCCCTCAAGTATGGAATAAAGGTCCTTTCCATCTGGTTATTTGGGACAATAATGATGTTAGAGAATGCTGTATGATGACTGGCTTAAGCCTGTTTCCAAGACCAATCCTAGGCAAGGAAGGAGAGGTTACCTTGATTCCTCTAGACTAAGATTCAACCTGATAATGGGGATGGGAATAGGATCAACTTTGCCTGAGTCTTATGAACTACATGGGGAGAAAGGTTCCTCTGGAAAAAAAGTGGAGAGCAAGGGTGGTTCTAGTAGGTAGAATAAAGGGAACAATAAATACTGAGTAGGCAAGAAACAGTGTCTACTATATGATAGTATAGTCATTATAGAAAAAAAATTATCAAGATATGAGTCAAGACATCCAGAATCTATTCCAGGGGTTGACATTAACATATCATTTGACTGTGAAGAAAGTCACAAAATTTCTGGGTCTCAGCTATTATAGCAATAATAAGACGGTGTAAAAATATTTCTATGGCCCCATTCAGCTCCATTATCAGATCTTTGCCTACCGCCCTCCTCCTGACCACCTGCTCCCTAGCACACAAAGCACCCACTACAGCACATAGGTAAATACCTTTAAAGGAATGACTTTCCTGGTGACTTTTTTTTTTTTTTTTTGCCATTTATCTCATGGCAGATCAGCCAATTGCTATGACCCAGCAAAGCAAAACAGTGTGTGGTGCAATTATCTGGGAAATATAAGACCATCTATGCCATCAGATAATACAGGGAAGGGTGGGCTTTGTTTCCTGAACAATTTGCCTGGTCACTGCGGATGGTCCCCAAATCCTCAGATAAATGGAGAGGGCTCCACTTTTCTCTGGCTGCATAACTCTAGCTCTTTGTGAATTAGGATCAAACTCCTTGCTGTAGAGATAAGATCATTTATGCCACATTTTAAAAGCAAGGGTTCCTTTTGAAAGGCTCATTTTACTCTCTTAGTGTCATATGACACTCTTTCACTATCCCAGAGGGTCCTAAGACCTACAGCAGAGGCCCTTGTGTTTCTACAATAACATATCTCAATAATAAGTATAAGATAAAATGAACCGAATTCATATAATGCTCCTGTCTTTCCAGAAATAGTTTCAAGGACTTACCGAAATCATTTCAACCAAAAGCCTTCAAATTGATAGATATATTATATACGTTTAAAATTCTAAGAAATTATTTTATATCAGTATAAAAAATTACAAAGGTGAAAAGTAAAAAGAACACCAATTTGTAATGGAAAGCTTGATCTCAGGGAAAGGGAATTAAAATCTTGCAAATACATGCAAATAAAGAGCCATTGATATTTTATGACTTAATTATTTAAAAAAAAATCACCAAAATACATTTTAAAAAAATGCAAACACTGCCTATATTGTGGAATCGGCTATATGAACTTGAGAGGTGACTTCTCTGAGAAATTTCTGCTGGGCTTACAGATGCTAATACCTTCTTATTTTCCCACGCTGACATCATATGCAAACTACCATGTCAAGAACGCATTTGCAGAATACTTAAGCAGTGCAATGAAACATTATTAGTTCTTATTTGCAGCTGCTACCAACCCCTGTGCCCAAGCTCTAATTGGAATTACGGTGAATTAAAAGCAGTGGACACTCCAAGATCTGAATAACATACAGGGAGCTGCCATCCAAGACCTATATTCTTTCAAAAATGCATACTTCTAAAAACTCAAAGTTAAATAAACTCCCATGCTTTATGACTCGACAAATGCAGAGTTTTAAAGACATGTGACTTCGAGTCTTGGCTGAGTTATATGTAGAATGGTTTGAGCACTAATAAATTTAAAATAGAAACGTACCATATACTTATAGGTATTAAGGCTTTATTTCTCTCCCATCAAAAGTAATTTTCAAAGAGCTGTTGGTTTCTGGATTCTTCTCCATCGAAATGAGCAAACTCCCACTTTGAATGTCTCCTGATTACTGGCTGCTTCTCAGGCTAATAAAAGCTGCTAAATCACTGCTAGGACAAAGGTCCCCACTGTGGTGCATGAAAAAGAAGATTTACAGTCATATGCTATGCTGAACAGCCTTGTCCAGGGCAACACAGTGCCTTGCGTCTGTGACAGGCTAAAACAAACCGCATGCCAGATCTGATTTCAGACTTACATAAGAGGGCAGCCAGGCTGTAGCCTCAGTGCTTAGGAGAATAAACTAGATTGGGAGGGGACCATGAGAGAGGAAGATGGGGGCCAGGCCATGCAATTAGCATGAGCCTAGTTTTAATGACTGGTTTCCGCAGATAGCCAATTCCCAGTGTTGATTTTGCTTTTATGCCCTCTTTTTCTCTAAGTCTTTCTTTGCTCACCTCTTCCGCACACAGGTCTACTCCAATCACACCCGCCAGAAACACCACCCAACCGTTGGGTAACTGTATCGTATTTGGCTATATTAACAACTATAGAAAGAGGATGCCAGGTAAACATCTAGAATGACAAGATCTCTTTTTAGCAGGGACTGAATTCGTAATACCATCTTACTAGCAAAGAAAGCAGGGGGTACACTGCTATGGCCTGGTGCTACCAAATATTCACTGGTCATCTGAATTTTCAGGCTAGTATTTCAACTGTCTTTCCACTTCTACTAGAACCTTTGTATTAATTCAGTCCTCAACAAACAAACAAACAGAAAGCTTGTATTGAAGCTATGATCAGATAAATGCTTGTGAAAAAAGATAGTGGACCTCTTTTTTTTTTTTTTAAGTTATTCAAATTGCATCTGGAAAAGGCTGGACTTGGGGTAGTTCTACACTCCCTTCTAAGGTTCAGCTGTGGCTAAACAGAGCTGGCTGGGCCTGCTCATTATTTATGCAGCTTCCAAACAACAAACTTCTGCAACTGTCCAAAAAGAAACGAAAGAGCCCCGGTGCTTCAGTGAAGCATACCTTTCCCTGATGTAGGATAGGAGGGCATGGACAAAAAGCAATGACGATTGGACCCAACCCGGGCTTCTCAGGTTGCAATTGCAGAGAAAGGCAGGAAGTCCTGTTCAAGATGCAAGTAGAAGCACTAGGTGTCAGGAGACCCAGAGTCTAGTCCTGGTTTTGATGCTAAACTGGATCACTCCAAGGAAATCACTTTACTTCTCTGGTTCTCAGTTGTTTCACCTGTGCAATCAAGAGTTTGGGGTCAATCAGTGGTCTTCAAACTTAAGCATGGGTTAGGATCACCTAGAGGGCTTGTTAAAGCTCAAATTGCTGGGCCCCATCTCTAAGATCTGATTCAGTGGATCTACAGCGGGGCCTGAGAATTTGCATTTCTAACAATTTCCCGGGCGCCGCTGCCGCTGCTGTGGATCTTTACTCATTGAGAACTATTGACTGCGATGATTTCCAAGGGATCTTCAAGTTCTAAAGTGCTACGCATCATTTCATGTCAGCTCTAGACTATTGCATATTGCTTATGCCTAAGTCAAGAGAACTGAGGAATGGCCATAACTCAGCTCCTCTGGGTTTAGTAGGAAATCACAAGATTCCGATTTTCTTTGAAGTCATTTACTTGATAGTTAAAATGGAGAGTGCAGTGCAAAATAATTTTTTTTTTAAACAGGCAAACTGTCTATTAATCAGTAGTTGTACAACTTGGCCTGCAAAAGATCTGTTAAGTTCATGTAGACAGAATCTGTGCTTTCTCCTTGAATCCATTTATTCCTTTCATTTAAAAACACATTTGTGACATAAATTTCAGGTTACTGTTGAATGCTACCCTTTGTGCTTGGTACATAAGTGGGAGTCTGTCTAGTCACAGGTAAATTATGTGATGTTAATTCTGGCTATAGTTCTGTTATTGACAAAATACAACCTTAGAGAAATAATTTCACTACTCTGAGTCTTAAAATTCTTATCTGTAAAAAGAGCATTCTCACTCAGAATTAACAATATTTATTTATGATTCTGAATTTTCAAATATGTAAGTAAATTAAATGTTTGGTTCCTGAAACAGAACGAAAATATAAGTGAAAAAAGAGGCAAACTACTTAAGACTCATCTGGCAGCTCTAGATTCAGGGGAAAAAAATAATTGTTAAAACCCATCTGCTCTCACCAGGGCTACCCAAAATTGGTCTTCCTGCTTCCATTCCCCTCTCCAGTCCTCTGTGTAAAATCCTCCAACAGTGTCCCATTGCTCTCAGAATAAAATCCAAACTCTGTATCAAGGCTCCTACTCTTTCCCAATCTCATCTGCCTCAGTTAGTCTTCTGCTGGCTTCCTAAACTCTACTGTGACCTTCTTTCTGATCCTTGAACATTCCACGTTTATTTCCTTCTCATGCCTTTCCGCCAACAGCACTTTCTTTTTTTTTTTTTTTTTTTTGAGACAGAGTCTCACTCTTTTGCCCGGGCTAGAGTGAGTGCCGTGGTGGCGTCAGCCTAGCTCACAGCAACCTCACACATCTGGGCTGAAGCAATTCTTCTGCCTCAGCCTCCCGAGTAGCTGGGACTACAGGCATGCGCCACCATGCCCGGCTAATTTTTTCTATATATTTTTAGTTATCCGATTAATTTCTTTGTATTTTTAGTAGAGACGGGGTCTCACTCTTGCTCAGGCTGGTTACAAACTCCTGAGCTCAAACAATCCGCCCGCCTCGGCCTCCCAGAGTGCTAGGATTACAGGCGTGAGCCACCATGCCCGGCCCACCAACGGCACTTTCTAGCCGAAATGCTCTCTGGGCTAGGTCCTCCTTTGATTCAGATTTCAGAGAGATCTTCCGTGACTGCCTCATCCTCGTCCATCACTTCATCCTATGTTAACTGCACAGCACTTGTTACTATTTTTCTTGTTGTGTGTTTACATCTTTACTGTCTGTCTCTATGCTCATCTCCTCCGGGGAATGTAAGTTCTAGGAGGGCAGGAATCGTCTTTGTACT
>CAUYSK010004722.1:0-12872 GCA_963575035.1 Avahi laniger | reverse complement strand
GATGTTACTCTTATAGTTTAAAGCATTGTGAAATCAGATTACTTTAAAATGATGTATCACAAAGTCATGGGAAAAAAGCAGTTGTGAGTATGGAAGCCCAGGGCTTAAATCCCAGGTGTCTTATACTAAATATGGGAAGAGTGTTTCCATTCTTGCCTGCGAAATGGAGCTAATACCCTCTAGCATGTCTGCCTCATGTGGTGGTTGAAAGGATTGAGCAAAATAATAGTTTGTAATTTATGATTCTATATAAATAAAAGGTTATCACAAAAAAACAAAAAAATAAAACACCTCTTTCATGGAGACTGGATGGAAAGACAGGCAGAGAAGGAAATGTGTGAGTTTCAGAGGCAGAAGTTAGATATTTTTTTTTACTTGATGGCCTTGATCTTTTCAGTGACACTATAGACTCTGGTATGAAAGAAGACGTGAAATGGTCTAGGAGTTTGAGAGGATAGCTTAAAATTTGCAATAGCTGTAAGAGTAATGGACACATGGTGTTAAGGGCATACATAAAGATTATTTGGGAGCAATTAAGTCCCAGCTCAATGTGAGGACTTAATTTTAAAAGGCATGAATTTATATAGTTTTATAATTTTTGCAAGCATTATTTATCAGTCAGGATGTAGGAGCAGAGGACATAACTTTTTAGGCTGATCTGTGGTTAGATTTTGAAGGAGAATAATGACAAGAAAGGCCAGAAAGTTGAAGACAGCATGGAGAGAATAGTTGATGGGACAGACTATGAAGTCTAGGCTGGTTAACGAAGAAAGGGAAGCCCATAGTAATCTGGCATTTAGAGAGGTCCTGACATGGGAGCTGGAGGAGGTAAGAAGATGAGCAGCCTTTGGAAATATAATATATGATGTTCAGAGGGGGATATTGTGATTAAGATTTCAAAGGTGGAGTAAGAACTTATAGGTGATTTCAAGAACCAGCCTGTGGCCGTGGATTCAGGAGACTGGAGTAGAGGTAAAGATCACTGAAGATATTGGATTTGGGCTAGTTAGGAACCGGTTAAGCTAGTGTAAGTCATCTACATCAACACCAAAGATAGTACTTAAGACAGAAGTCAGGTTCTTCAGAGAATGTGGGGAAGTGACCCAGAGACTGGTAGAAGACAGAATTGAGGAAAGGGAAGGTAAATAAGCTGAACAGCATGACCTATAATGGAGTGTTTTTAAGATAATGAAAGGGATAGTAGTTTGGAAGCAGCAGTAAGAGCAAGAAAAAAGTGGAACCACCTCTGCCCTGTTTTAGGGTTATGGCATGTGGAAAGTGAAATGATTAGTGTTCTCCATTTGATTTGGGCCCCAAGGAGAGGTGGTATCCTTATGAGCCAGATCACAGTTATATCAGAAGGTAGAAAATGTTCAGCATAGGAGCCGAGGATGCTGTGTTGGTTTCCGGTGGAATAGCGTTTCCAGTAGATGGTAGGGTTGATAAAGAGGAAATTATGGGGGAGGAAACATAAACAGTTCTGGGATGAGGTTTCATTCATGCATTTAATAAATGTTTCTTAAATACCTATTTTGTGCCAGGCACTGTGCAGGAAACAACATAGATGTGGTCCTTGCTCACACAGAGCTAAATGTGGCTGTTTAAATAAATTAAAATTAAATACAGTTAAAAATTGAGTTCCTCAGCTACACTAGCCACATTTTAAGTGCTTAATGGTTAGTGACTTCCATATTGGACAGCACCACTATAGAACATTTCCATCATTTCAGAAAGTTCTGTTGGAAAGAGGACGTAAGAGAAAATAGACTAGATGACCAAAGGATTTACAGTCTAGATGACAGTGAAGGGTACCAGTGGCTAAGAGGTTTGCTGGGATTAACTAGCTTTGGGATTCTGGCTGGCATTTTACCATGAGGTGTTTCCTTGCCACTGCCAACAGAGACAAAAGGTGACCTTGTTGTAGCCTACTGCAAACAGTATAATCCCTGACACTAACCACTGTATTTCTTTGCCTTTATTTGCATCTCTTAGGTGTGGCCATCTGGATGGAGATTCAAAAGAAGTGTCCCCTATCTTTACCCAGTTCCTAGATTGTATTTGGCAATTAATGGAACAGTTTCCCTGTGCCTTTGAGTTTAATGAAAACTTCCTCTTGGAGATCCATGACCATGTTTTCTCCTGCCAGTTTGGAAACTTCCTTGGAAACTGTCAGAAGGATCGGGAAGATCTAAGGTGAATTTACTTTGTGAGGAGATACTAAACAGGGAGAAGGGGGTTAGTACAAAAGGAATGAACCCACCACATTGAATTAGGAACAGCAGTCAGGAAAAGGAAGGAGGTAACAATGATTAAAAGAACTTTTGAAACGTAAAGCACTCAATGTTTACACAGGGATCTCTCAGAACCTCAGATTCCTCATTTATAAAATACGAGCAATATTTTCAGAGTAGTCATGAGGAGCCAGTAAAATAATGGATATGCAAGAGCTTTGTGAAGGATCAGTTGCTCTGCAGGTGTGAGTAGTCATTATCTATAGTCCTTTTCACTCATATCAGAGATCACAAACTGGCAGCTCATAGGTTATACCTGACCTAATTGTGTTTTGTTTAGTCTGTGGAGTATTTTTTAAACTGTGAATTAATTGGCAACATTTAAATATAAAGAGATTTCACATATACCACGATCGTACTGTACCAAGATATTCTGAAAAATCAGGAGCTCTGGCAACACTGGATCTGCATTTTCTCATGACATTATCAACTAGAGCTGAATAGTAGCTGCTCCATTTGGATGAGGCAAACTCACTCTTGTTGGCCACAGTTCTCACCACTCCCTGTAGTTTATTCACAGCCCCCTTCTAATGTTATCTGCCCAGTTCCCACAGGCACTTGAGCTTGCACCCTTGTGGGTACTTAAACTAACATCCCCACAGTATAAAAAACACATATATACATAAATACACACACACACACACACACACACACACACATACTTAAGTACTTAAATATATACGTAAGTACTTAAACTAACATCCCCGCAATATATGAAACATATATATATAAATATATATTCACACACACACAATTACTTAAATATATAGTTAAGTACTTAAACTAACATCCCTGCAATATATAAAACATAAACTTAAATGAACACACACACTTAAGTACTTAAATATATACTTAAGTACTTAAACTAACATCCCACAATATATAAAACATATATATATAAATATATATACACACACACGCTTAAGTACTTAAACATATACTTAAGTACTTAAACTAACATCCCACAATACATAAAACATATATAAAAATAGATATGCACACACACACTTAAGTACTTAAGTACTTACATCCTCACAATATATAAAACATATATACATATATATATATTCACACACACAGTTAAGTACTTAATATATACTTAAGTACTTAAACTAACATCCCACAATACATGAAACATATATAAATATATACACACACGCACACTTAAGTACTTAAATATATACTTAAGTACCTGAACTTACATCCTCGCAATATATAAAACATATATACATATACATATATTCACACACACACTTAAGTACTTAAATATATACTTAAGTACTTAAACTAACATCCCACAATATATAAAACATATATATATAAATATATATACACATAAACACTTAAGTACTTAAATATATACTTAAGTACTTAAATATATACTTAAGTACCTAAACTAACATCCCCACAATATATAAAACATATATGTATAAAAATATACACACACACACAAGTACTTAAATATATACTTAAGTACCTAAACTAACATCCTTGCAATATAGAAAACATATATATAAATATATACACACACACTTAAGTACTTAAGTATATACTTAAGTACTTAAACTGACATCCCCGCAATATATAAAACATATATATATAAATATATACATATACACACACACACACTTAAATATATACTTAAATACCTAAACTAACATCCCCACAATATATAAAACATATATATAAAAATATACAAAAAAAATACACACACACACACACACTTAAGTACTTAAGTATATACTTAAGTACTTAAACTGACATCCCCGCAATATGTAAAACATATATATGTAAATATATATACACACACACACACTTAAGTACTTAAATATATACTTATGTCCTTAAACTAATCCCCACAATATGTAAAATGTATATATATAAATATATACAGCCACACACACTTAAGTGCTTAAATATATACTTACGTACTTAAACTAACATCCCCACAATATATAAAACATAAGTACTTTTTGAGGTTGACGAGGTAGAACACCTGTGAGCAGTATTATCTTTATTTTAGACACAGAGAAAGAAATAGGCAGGAAGGCAGCTATTTCACAGCCCATGCCTGTTTCACAGCTGTTGGCTGACTTAGCAGTTAGCCCAACTTCTCAGGCCCCTTTATGATGTAGCCTTGATGACATCACCTCTCTGTGATTCTGTTTTCCTGTCAACACAGAGAACAGTGATGAGTCTTCCTACTTTAACATTTGTATTTACTTGGTAGCTTCCATGCACATTTCTCTTTCTTTCTGCAACAAGACCTTTCTCACTCCCTCCCCAAATGCTTTTTTATACATATTCATTGTCTCTAACTTGCTTCCCTAGGCATTAATACCCAAGATCTTTTCCATAATCTTTTCTCCCCCTCTTGAAGTCAGGTTAATATATCTGGACCCATTTCTCACACAAATCTGAATGTACACGTAAAAGTGCAAAAGTTGAATATTTTAACATATGTTAAAATAGTGATTAATTAAAACAAACAGAAGCGTCATTCATTCATGAAAGGAGAGGCATGGGCTTTAGAATCAGGCAGACCTTGGTTTAGACTTTGGCTGTGTCACCTACTATCTATTTGACCTTTAGCAAATTAATTTTTTTGTCTCATTTTCACATTAGTAATTTGAGGCTAAAATACCTCAGCATTTTGTTATGAAAATTTAAGGAGGTATTTTAGATAAAGAGTCTGGAACAGTGTTTGACACATAGTAAATACTCAACAAATATTGGTTACCTCATTTCTGCAAGATTTTTTTTTCTGTTTGTAACCAACAACAGATGAGAAAGATGGATATACAGGGCCTTTGGCCTCACTGAAATGGTTTGAGGATTGTGAAAGTTACAAGATCTCAATTTTAGTTCTTACCATCCATACCACTCCTCCTCAGTTCTTCTTAAACTTTCTTTGACACGATGTATGCAGATGACCTTCCCATGCATGTTTACACAGCGTCTCTCATTGGAAACCAGTGATTCCCATGCATTTTGAGGTGTTAACTAAGGGGCTTCCTTGCTAGTTGAACAGGCTTGCCGTGGTTTCAACTAAAGTATAAGAATCAGACTCGCAATATAAATACCACAGTCTTTAGTTGCCCACCTGGGAGAACTTATGAACATTTGCTAGTATAGATTTCCAGTTGTCTTTCACTGTCTTAAACCTTCTGAAGGGGAAAGAAGTTATCTTTAAATAAAAAGAAATATAGAAAAGCCAGAAATTCACCTTCTAGGATTCCTGTTTCTTAATTTACCAGACCTTTAAAAACAATGCTACAATTTTTAAAACTGGAAAGGTCTTTGGTTTATAGTATCCTAGATTTAGAAGAGACCTTAGAGACTACATTTACAGCTGAGGAAACAGGCCCAGAAAGAGTTAGGGATTTTCCCAAGATAACACAGCTATTCCACAGCAGAGACTAGACTGAGAATCTCCTACCCTCCAATATGGAACTCTTTCTAACTTCTTATTCATTTTAAAGGTGTATAAATTGAAGTCCAAATAATTTGTTATTCTGTCAACACTTATCAGCAGTTTATTTTCCTTCTATCATACCTATCCCTCTCTCTTGAGTTGGGTTTACTTATGAGTAAAATTTGATTGATTATCAAGTTTAACAGGATGGTTGAGATTACTTGCTTGCTGCTTTTAATTTTGGGGTTTGTTTTTCTTTTCTGACAGAGTTTATGAGAAAACACATTCCGTGTGGCCTTTCTTGGTTCAGAGGAAACCAGACTTCAGGAATCCTCTCTATAAAGGCTTCACTGTGTATGGGGTACTCAATCCTAGTACTGTGCCCTACAACATTCAGTAAGTTCCTAAACTCTCCCCTGTTTTCTTATAGCAGGCCCCAGGGCCTCAGCTTCCTTGATGCTCCTTAAATAGCTGCCACCATCTGCACAAGCCTGGCTATGGAGTAAGATACTCTGTCCCCATATCACCCATTCCTTGCTACCTCTGAAAATAAGAGCTTATCTCCTTTTGATTTGGGGGGTGCTTTGCTATTACCTACTTAGGAAAATAAATAAGAAATAATAGTTGATTTGTAGGACTACAACCAGTCAGGATACAGCCTGTTTCATTCCTTTAGTCTTCCTTTGTATACTCCTCTTCTTTTTATCTGTTTCTCCAACAAAGAAAGGGAAAATGAAAGAAACAAAGAGAATGCTGGTATTGTTTGCTGTATTTTTCCAAAGCTTCTGCAGGCTGAAAGTGCTCACGGATAGCTGAATGAGTGCAAGACAGAGCTGAATACGTCTATTAGCTCTAATAGTTTGTTTTGTAGATTCTCTAGTATTTTATAAACATAAGATCATGTCATTTCTAAATAGAGTTTTACTTCTCCTTTTGCATTTTGGATGCCTTTTATTTTCTCGCCTAATTACCTTGGCTAGAACTTCCAATATAGTCTTGAGTAAAAGTAGTGAAAGCAGGCATCTTTGTCCTGTTCCTGATCTTAGGGGGAAAGCTTTCAGTCTTTCACTATTGAGTATGATGTTAGCTGTAGGTTTTTACAAATGTCCTTTATCATGTTTAGGACATTCTCTTCTGTTCCTAGTTTGTTGAGTGTTTTATTTTATTTTTGTATTATTACTACTTTTTAAAAAAATTTAATTGACACATGTGTACATATTTATAGGATATAGTGTGATGTTTCAATGCATGTATACATTGTGTAATGATCAAATCAGGGCAATTGGCATATCCATTACCTCAAATATTTATCATTTCTTTATAGTCAGAACATTCAAAACCTTTTCTTGCTATTTTGAAATATACATTATTGTTAAGTATAGTCACCCTACTAAGCAATAGAACGCCAGAACTTGTTTCTCCTATCTAATTGTAACTTTGTACCCATTGACCATTTTCTCCCTATTTCCCTCTCCTGCACCCCTACCCAGGCACTGGTAACCACTGTTCTATTCTCTACTTTTGTAAGGTCAACTTTTTAGATTACACATATGAGTGAGATCATGCTGCATTTGTCTTTCTGTACCTGACTTATTTCACTTAACATAATGTCCTCCAAGCTCATCTATGTTGCCATGAATGACAGAATTTTGTTCTTTCTTTGTCACTAAATAATATTTTGTTGCGTGTATATATACCACATTTTCTTTATCCATTTATCCATTTATGGACACTTAGGTTGATTCCATATTTTGGCTATTGTGAGTAGTGAGTGCTTCAGTAAATGTGGGAGTACCCGTATCTCTTCGACACATTAATTTTATTTCCTTTACATATATATCTCTCCAGTTATGAGATTGCTGGATTGTATTTATTTTTTGAGGAACTTTCATGCTGTTTTCCATAATGGCTGTACTAAATTACATGCCCACCAGCAGTGTGTAAGGGTTCCCTTTTCTCGACATCCTCACCAACACTTGTTATCTTTTGTCTTTTTGATAATAGCTGTTCTAATTGGAGTAAGGTGGTATTTCATTGTGTTTTTAAACTTAATAATTGAGACATGATAATTGTACATATTTATGGGGTACCAGGTGACATTTCAATCCATGTATACATTGTATTATATAATGATCAAATTGTGGTAATTATATCCATCACTAAACATTTATCATGTTTTTGTAGTGAAAATATTCAAAATCTTCTAGATATCTTGAAACATATACTACATGGTTATTTGTTATAGTCACCCTACTGTGACTATACTGTCTAACAGAATACCAGAACTTAATCCTCCTGTCTAACTATAACTTTGTACTTATTGACCAACTTCTCTCCCAGTCCCCATCTCCCCCCAACCCTCCTCAGCACCTGGTGACCAGTATAGTACTCTTTACTTCTATGAAATCAACTTTTTTAGATTCAACTTATGAGGGAGATCATGCTGTGTTTGACTTTTTGTGCCTGGCTTATTTTACTTAACAAAATGTCCTCCAAGTTCATTCATGTTGCTGTGAATGACAGGATTTTATTCTGTTTTATGGCTGAATAGTATTCCATTGTATGTATATATGTGTGCCACTTTTATTTATCATTTCATCAGTAAGTGGACATTTAGATTTATTCCATACTTTGGCTAATGTAAGTAGTGCTGCAATAAACAAGGAAGTGCAGATGTCTCTTTGACAAACTGATTTCATTTCCTTTGGATGTGTACCCAATAATGACATTGCTGGATCATATGATAGTTCTATTTTTAATTTTTTAGGAAACTCTGTACTGCTTTCTGTAATGGCTGTTACAATTTTACATTCCCACTCATAGAGTGTAAGGGTTCCCTTTTTTCTGTGTCCTCACCAACATTTACATTTTGTCTTTTTAAATTTTTTTAATTTAATTTTTTTATCTTTTTAAATTTTATTTATTTATATGTGTTTTTGCAGACAGGGTCTCACTTTGTTGCCTGAGCTAGAGTGCTGTTGTGTCATCATAGCTCACTGCAACCTCACACTCCTGGGCTCAAGCAATTCTCCTACCTTAGCCTCCCAAGTAACTGGGACTATAGGTGCACACTATTATCAGGCCCAGCTAATTTTTCTATTTTTTGGTAGAGATGGGGTCTCACTCTTGCTCAGGTTGGTCTTGAACTGCTGGCCTCAAGCAATCCTCCCACCTTGGCCTCCCAGAATGCTAGGATTGCAGACGTGAGCCACCATGCCCGGCTATTGTCTTTTTGATAATAGCCATTCTAACTGGGGAGAAGTGATATTTTTTGGTGGTTTTGGTTTGCATTTCCCTGATGATTAGTGATGTACATTTTTTCATATACCTGTTGGCCATTTTATGTGCTCTTTTGATAAATGCCTATTAAGGATTTTTGCCCATTTTTAATTGGATTTTTTGAGTTTTTGCTATTGAGTTGTTAGTCATTTGTATTCTTTATGTATTCTGGATATTAACCCCTTGTCAGATATATAGTTTTCAAATATTTTCTCCCATTTTGTAGGTTGTGTCTTCACTCTGTTGATTGTTTTCTTTGCTCTGCAGAAGCTTTTTAGTTCTATTTAATCACATTTTTCTATTTTTGCTTTTGTTGCCTGTGTTTTTGGAGTCATATTCAAAAGATTCTTGCCCAGTCCAATGTCATGAAATGATTGCCCTATGTTTTCTTCTAGTGGTTTCATAGTTTGGGGTCTTACATTTAAGTCTTTAATCCATTTTGAGGTGATTTTTATATATGGTAAAAGATAGGGGTTCCATTTCATTCTTCTACATATGGATAGCCAATTTTTCCAGTACCATTTATTAAAGACTGTTGTTTCCCCAACGCGTGTTCTTTGGACCTTTGTCAAAAATTATTTGGTTGTAGATTCATGGTTTTCTTTCTGGGCTGTCTATTCTGTTCCATTGGTCTATGTGTCTGTTTTTATGGTAGTTCCATGCTGTTTTGGTTACTATAGCTTTGTAATATATTTTGAAATCAGGTAGTATGATGCCTCCAGCTTTGGTGTTTTTTTTTTTTTGTTGTTGTTGTTTGTTTGTTTGTTTTATTTTGCTCAAGATTGCTTTGGCTATTCAGGGTCTTTTGTTGTTTCATATGAATTTTACAATTCTTTTTTCTATTTATGTGAAGAATATCATTGGTATTTTGATAGGGATGGCATTTAATTTGTAGATTGCTTTGGGTGGTATGGGTACTTTAACAATATTAATGCTTCCAATCCACAAAGATAGGATATCTTTCCATTTATTTGTGTCCTCCTTAATTTCTTCCATCAGTCTTTTATAGTTTCCAGTGTGGAAAGTTTTCATCTCCTTGGTTAAATTTATTCCTAGGTATCTTATTTTTTTGTAGCTATTGTAAATGGGATTGTTTTCTTAATTTCTCTTTGAGATGGTTCACTATTAATGTATAAAACAATACTGATTTTTGCATGTTGATTTTTTTATCTTGTAACTTTACTGACTTTATTAGTTTTAACAGTTTTTTGGTAGAGTCTTTACAGTTTTCTATATACAGTTGACCCTTGACAACAACACAGATTTGAACTGCTCTAATGCACTTATATGTGGATTTCCTTCCACCCCCTGAGACACCAGACAAATGCTTCCTCTTCCTCTTTCCCCTCCTCCTTAGCCTACTTAACATGAAGACAATGAGGATGAAGACATTTATCATGATCCACTTTCACTTAAGGAATAGCAGATATATTTTTTTTATGATTTTCTTAATAACATTTTCTTTAATTTATTGTAAGAATACAGTATATAATACATGGAACATACAAAATATGTATTAATCAACTGATTATGTTTTTGGCAAGGCTTCTGGTCAACAGTAGCCTATTAGTAGTTAAGTCAAAAGTTACATGTGGGTTTTTTACTGCACAGGGGTTGATAGTCCTAACCCCTGCCTTGTTCAAGGGTCAACTATATACCCTCATGTTACCGGTAACCATGGATAGTTTGACTTCCTCCTTTGCAATGTGGATGCCTCTTACCTTTGTCCCTTGTCTAATTGCTCTGGCTAGGGCTTCCAGTACTACGTAGAATAGAAGTGGTAAAAGTGGGCATTCTTGTCTTATTCCAGATCTTAGGGGAAAATCTTAACTTTTCCCTGTTCAGTATGATGTTAGCTGTGAATTTGTCATATATGGCCTTTATTATATTGAATTACATACCTTTTATAGCTACTTTTTTAGGAATTTTTATCATGAAAGGATGTTGCCTTTTGTCAAATGCTTTTTCTGCATCTGTTAAAGTGATCATATGGTTTTTGTCCTTCATTCTATAAATGTGATATATCATGTTCATTGATTTGCATATATTGAACCATTCTTGCATCCCTGGGATGAATCCCACTTGATTAGAGTGAATGATTTTTTTTTTAATGTGCCATTAAACTATGTTTGCTAGTATTTTGTTGAGGATTTTTACATCCACGTTCATTAGGGATATTGATCTGTAGTTTTCATTTTTCATTGTGTCCTTGTCTGGTTTTCTTATCAGCATAATGCTGGCCTCATAGAGTGAGTTTGGAAGCATTCCCTCCTCTTCAGTTTTCTTGAATAGTTTGAGGAGAATTGATATTAGTTCTTCTTTAAGTGTTTGATAGAATTCAGTAGCTAATCCATCAGGTCCTGGGCTTTTCTTTGATGAGAGACTTTTTATTACTATTTTGATCTCATTACTTCATGTTGATTTGTTGAGATTTTTTTTATTTTTTCACTATTGAATCTTGGAAGTTTTGCATGTGTCCAAAATTTATCCATTGCTTACAGGTTATCCTATTTTTTGGCACATAATTGTTCCTAATAGTCTCTTATCATACTTTGTATTTCTGTGATATCAGTTTGTAGTGCTTCTTTTTTCATCTCTGATCTTATTTGAGTCTTCTCTCTTTTATTATTAGTCTGGCTAAAGGTTTGTCAGTTTCGTTTATCTTTTCAAAACACCAACTCTTTGTGTCATTGATCTTTTGTATTGTTTTTTTATTCTCTATTTCTGTTCTGATCTTTATTATTTCCTTCCTTCTGCTAATTTTAAGTTTAGTTGGTTTTTGCATGTCTAGTTCCTTGGAGTATATCATTAGGTTTTGAGATCTTTCTTCTTTTTTGATGTAGGTGCTTATTGTTATAAACTTCCCTCTTAGAACTGCTTTATCTGTATGCCAAAGGTTTGGGTATGTTGTGTTTTCATGTTTATTTGTCTTAAGAAATTTTTAAATTTCCTTTTAATTTCTTCATTGACCCATTGGTTGTTCAAGAGCATGTTGTTTAATTTCCATGTATATGTAATGTTTCTGAGTTTTCTCCTGTTCATTTCTAGTTTTATACCATTGTGATCAAAAAACATACTTGAAATAATTTGATCTTCATAAGTTTGGTAAGGCTTATCTTGTGGCCTAATATATGATCTCTGGTGGAGAATATTTTATGTGCTGTTGAGAAGAATGTGTATTCTGCAGCTGTTGGTAGAATGTTCCATAAATGTCTGTTAGGTCCATTTGGTTTAGTGTATCATTTAAATCTGATATTTCCTTCTTTTCTGTCTGGATAATCTGTCCATTGCTGAGAGTGGCATGTCGAAGTCTCCTACTATTATTGTACTACAGTCTCTCTCTCCTGTTAGAGCTGCAATAATCACATTATTTATTTTAGTGCTCTGGTGTTAGGTGCATATATATTTACAATTGTTATATCTTCTTCTTGAATTGACTCCTTTATCATTATATAATGACCTTCTTGTCTCTTTTTATGGTATTTGACTTAAAGTCTGTTTTGTCTGGTACAAATACAGGTATTACTGCTATCTTTTAGTTTCTATTTATGGGGAGCATCACTTTCCTTTTCTTAACTTACAGTGTATATATGTCCTTATAGGTGAAGTGGGTTTCTTCTGGGAAGCCTATAGTTAAGTCTTGTTTTTTATCCATTTGACCACTCTATGTCTTTTATTAACAACTGAAAAATTTATTCTGTTTATATTCAAGGTTATTATTGATACTTAAGAACTTACTCTTTCCATTTTGTTAATTGTTTTCTGGTTGTTTTAAGATCCTTGTTTCTTTCTTCCTGTCTTATTGTTTCCCTTTGTGTTTTAGTGGTTTATGTAGTGATAAATTTTGTCTCCTTTCTTTTTTTTTTTTCTCTTTTTTTTTTTTTTAT
>CAUYSK010004721.1:0-91012 GCA_963575035.1 Avahi laniger | reverse complement strand
AATTAATTTCTTTCTATTTTTGGTAGAGACGGGGTCTCGCTCTTGCTCAGGCTGGTCTCGAATTCCTGAGCTCAGAACGATCCGCCCACCTCGGCCTCCCAGAGTGCTAGGATTACAGGCGTGAGCCACCGCGCCCGGCCTAGTTGCTGTCATCTTTCTGCACCGCTGTGCCTTCATTCCTCAAAGTACCCTAACACAGGCTGTGGTGTTACAAGACTTTTACTAAGGGTTTGCGGTCAGGGAGAGGATTATAACATAATACAGAACTCAAAATCGAACACTAGATGTTAATGTCACTATCCAGAATTTCCCTGACCAACCACACTTTAGAGATTGCAGTCACTTTAAAATATGTCTGCAAATTGTTTGGTAATTTTCCTTTCAAAAGGTGAGAATATGGAGCCTAATTCTCCTCCCTTTGAATGTGGGCTGAGAGTTCATGACTCACTGTTTAACAAATAATATGTGGCAGAAGTGAACATATTTGACTTCTGAGGCTAAGGTCATTAAAAGCATGGAGCTTCCACCTGGCTCTCTCTTTAGGCTCACTCTGAGGGAAGCCAGATGCCATGACATGGAGACACTCAAGCAGCGCTGGGAGAGACCGATGTGAAAAGGGACTGAGGCCTCCCGCCAATAACCAGCATCAACTTGCTAGCCGTGCAGGTATGCAATCCCAGCAGTACATCCTCTAGTCCCAGCTAAGGCTGCAGTGGACTATAACTCCAGCTGACATCTTGACTGCCACCTTGTGAGCGACCCTGAGTGAAGCTGCTCCCAAATTCCTGCCCCACAGAAACTGTGAGAGATAAGAATGCTCACTATTATTTTGAGTCACGAAGTTTGGGGGTAATTTGTTACGCAGTGGTAGACAAATAACACAGGGACTCTCTCAAGCACTGTTCTCTTCAGGCTCATCTGCCACCATCTTGCCTGGACTTTTTCTCTTTTCTTTCATGTCTTTTCTTCTTTCCTTGGCAGAGCTCTGCAAAGCCAGTCTCTAGAGGGAATGCTTAACATTTCTGTATTTTTTTTTCTTTTTTTTTTTGAGACAGAGTCTTGCTCTGTTGCCCAGGCTAGAGTGCCGTGGTGTCAGCCTAGCTCACAGCAACCTCCAATTCCTGGGCGCAAGTGGTCCTCCTGCCTCAGCCTCTCGAGTAGCTGGGACTACAGGCATGTGCCACCATGCCCGGCTAATTTTTTTTATGTATATTTTTAGTTGTCCAGATCATTTATTTCTATTTTTTAGTAGAGACAGGGTCTCGCTCTTGCTCAGGCTGGTCTTGAACTCCTGACCTTGAGCGATACTCTCACCTCAGCCTCCCAGAGTGCTAGGATTACAGGCGTGAGCCACAGCACCCGGTCAAAATTTCTGTATTTTATTTTGCAGAGTAATTTAAATCTTCTTGGTCTAAACCTCTTCCATCTAGGTTAAGCCCAAGGGATCCCACTTTCTCTGACCAAACATACCCATTAAGGTCCAAAATAGAGAGATTTTGTTTTCCTACCAGGTGCACTGGTACCAGGTCCATTCAAACAGCTGCCAGCTTGTCCTAAAGGAAGTATATATAAGCAAAGTGTTGCAAGAGCAGAGAATAAGAAGCACCTAAGCTGACTGTGGGGGCTCGTGGAGGAGGTGATATTTGAGGTGAGTTTTTTAAGAATAAGTAGGAGTTCATTTGGTAGAGAAGTGAATGAAGGTTAGTTACACAGAGGTAACAGCAAATACAAGGCTCAGAGGTGAGAGAAGGTATAATCAATTCTGAGAACTTTAAATACGTCAGGGTTCTGGGTGACAGTACCTATTAGGGAGCTTAGAAGCTGTTGGAGGACAGATCATATAGGACATTGTCAGCCACACATATTAGTTAGGAGACTATAGGTAACAGAAACTCTAATTCAACTTACTTAAAAATAAGAATAATAAGGGGGGACTGAGCATGGTGGCTCACGCCTGTAATCCTAGCACTCTTAGAGGCTGAGGTGGGAAGATTGCTTGAGGTCAGCAGTTCGAGACCAGACCAAGCAAAAGCAAGACCCCACCTCTACAAAAAATAGAAAGGTTAGCCGGGCATGGTGATGCATGCCTGTAGTCCCAGCTACTTGGGAGTCTGAGGCAGAAGGATCACCTGAGCCCAGGAGTTTGAGGTTGCAGTGAGCTATGATTACGCCACTGCACTGTAGCCAGGGGTGACAGAGTGAGACCCCTGTCTCAAAAAAAAAAAAAAGAATAATAATAAGGAATTTAATATCTCAAATAATAAGTTCATTGTCTACCAGTGAGATGTTTAAAAAAGTCCACAGGTAGGACTGCTGCAATGTCTGTTAATTTAGCAGCTTAATGTTATTATCAAGGATCCAGTTTTTTCTGTATTTCTGTTCTTTTATTCCCAGGCTTGTCTCCTCGTAATTATAAAATGGCTGCAGCAGCTCCAGTCATCACAGGTTTAAGATTACGTCTGGAGGTAGAAGAAGGGCCTTCTCTTCTTTCCCTTTCATTATGTAAACTTTTTATTGACTTACATCTCTTTTTAAGGTGGAGAAAACTTTTCTCAGAAATGTCTTCCCTCCTCCCTGACATTCCCCCCACAGCTGACTTCCCTTCAGCCTCATTAGCTAAAATTGCATCATGTGCCCATGTTTAAACCAACATTTTGTGAGGGTATGGACCCATCATGATTGATTTAGACCAGTCACACTTTATTCCCTGGGACTGGGGTTGAAGCCTAGCACCCTTCGAGCACATGGCCAAACATGTTGAGTGTGGTTACTTCATAAGTTAACAAGGTAGAAGAGAGAGTATTGGCTTTTGGGGGTAGGCAGTCCACAGAATCCACCACACCATGCTAAGGAATTTGGATTTTATCTCATTGGGATAAGGAACTACTGAAGGATTTTAAACCAAGAAGTAACATGATTAGATTCTCTAGTGATAACAGAATGGAGGTGTACTCAGGAGGGTTGTGGGTCTGGAGGCTTCCTTAGAAGATACTGGAAAGGATTTTAGGCACTTGAATGAAGACTATCTAGTGACCAATTAGATGGAAATGGGGAAAGTAGAAGGAAGAGATTCTAGAATGACAGGTTCCTGCATGGGTGGATTCCAGGGTCTTTCATTCAGGTGGGGAATATGGATGGGGGAGGTTTAGGTAGATTAAGGAAGAGTGGAGACTTAATAAGTTTGGTTTTGGACAATGAGGTGCCTAAAAGACAGATGAAGACAGATGAATAAACTTGGAAGGGAAAGCGAAGACCACATTACCTAGATTCCTTTAGAGGTTAGGGAAGGACAATCGATAGAATCGATAAGGGGAAATGAAGCAAAGCAGATAACTGACACCTAATATGGGACTGGTTTGGCCGATTTTGCTCAGGGCTTATCATCAAGAACTTCTTGAGAAAATTGCAAATGTAATTGTAGACAAGACTTTAAAGAGCAGTTAAAAGCCTGTTTTGAAATATGTGTTTCTACAATTTGTTTCAACATGTTGAGTCACAGCAAATGAGATAGGAGAAATGATTTCAACCCTTTTTTAGTTGGCCTGCTGAGTAGAAACCTCAGAACTCAGCTCTGTGAGCCGTTAATCAAATAAGCATTGCAGGTTTTTGTAAAGAATCATGCTTAATAAATGCTTGAAGGCATATGGACTTATTGAAAGAAGTATTGTCCAAACCAGACTGACAAAGAAAGTTTTACAAAGAAAATATAATGAAAAACTATTGGGACTAAAATGTAGGTTTCCTTTCTGCTTTATGACAGGAGTTATGAAATGTAAATCAGGTGATGTTTCAATGTACCTTTGAATTGTAAGTTAATCAAGTTCATAAACCATATGGATTGTTTTAAAAATAGGAATTCTATTTCCACTCAAAGACACCTATTTTGTGAAACACTGGACTTTGAAATATATGTAGATTACACTTAGAACTCACAGAAGGCAACTCAAGGAATTTAAAAAAATGATTTTGAAACATTTATTGGGTCCTTTCCATGTCTAACTTGTTCTAGACATTGAACTGGGTTCTGGAATAATAAAAATACCTGATATTTCTATAATTTTGTGGCTAATCCCAACTTCATGCAACTATTCTACTCAATACGGTTTCTGTGAGCCCAGATAAAGTATAAGATTTAAAGCAGAGGGGGACTGAAGGAGAGAGAAGAAAACTGAGAACTGAGAATCGAAGGAGAAAGACAAGTCAGGAAGCCCAACCACGTTGGGAGAGTAGCGGAGGGAAAAAAACAACAGTCACAAGAGACTGAATATACAAACAAGACAATGACCAAATCACATATGACAATTAGAACTCTGACCCACAACCTCTGCAGCAGCCAGCCCAGAATGATGGGGACTTGGTCAATGACTGTCAGCTTCTCTATTTTTTAACCCCACCTCCCTACTCAAAACCAATTAGAGACAGCCAAATATGCTATCCCAAACCAATCACATAAGATGCTTTGCTTCTATTGATAGTTAGCCCACCTCCAGCTTCCCCACACTAATACACACAAGTCAGAACATACATGAAACTTCTCCCCCTTTTCCCCCACTATTAAGCTTTCCCATTCCCCTGACAGCCTTTGCGTCTGCCAAACACCAGTGATGGTGACTGACTCCATTGGTATAACAAGCTTTGAATAAAGGGCTTCTCTGTTCTCATTCGGGTGGTCTTTGTTTTTTTCCCACAGTCATTCATTCACTTATTTATTATACATTAGTTGTTTTATGTGCCAGACAGTGGCTAGCATTGGGAATATGTGAAAGCAGACAGTCCCTGACTTCCAGGATATTCTGTCTAGTGGGACAGACAGACACATAAATATAATTGTAATTCAGTGTGCTAAGTGAAACAATAGGCATATGTAATACAAAAGAGGTGTAGTAGGTCAAGTAAGGTTTTTATGGGAATGGTGACCCTGAAGCCAAGCGATAAGGGATGAGTGGAGTTGGTCTGGCTAAGAGACTGGGGAAGGTTACTCAAGGCAGGTGGAGGGACAGAATGAGCAAAGTCTTAGAGGCCAGAAACCACAGGAGTGCCTTTCCGGAGCGTGATAAGGAAGGCGAGGAGTGGAAGAAGATGTGGTAGGGGCGGGTCGTGGACCAGGATGGATGTGCCACGTTGGAAAGAGCTTGGACTTTACTCTGTTCAAGCGGCTCCTTCCTGGAAATGAGAAATATGGCTGGTGTAAGCATGCAAGAATTAAAATACTACTACTGCTACTACTACTAAGGAGCCATTGCCTTTGTATCACTGTAAATTCCAGGACGGCAGCAACACAGAAGCTCATGTTGGGCACACAGTAAACATTCGATGAATGTTGAATGAATGGACATAGGCTCTCTGGTGTAGACTCATTGTTTCCAATTTATGTTTTTCTCACAGGGCAAGACAACAAGGCCAGGGCATCAGGACAACAGCACCAGGAAGGTGCAAGGGAAGGTTTGAGGTAGAAGAACTGCCATTCTGGCGGAGAGTTGGGGGGCACGAAACCTCCAATAGGTTGCGGACAAGGGATACACTTCTGGTGCGAACACCTCGAGACATATCCACCGGAGCTGCTCTGTACCAGGAGCAGCAGCGGGGAAGCCGCCAGCACGGAGCTCGCGCCCCAGCGAGGGCAGCGAGCGCAGTGCGCGCAGCGCGTCTCGGCATCCCTCACCTGTGCGCTTCCCGCCGTCCTCTGTAGGCGGGGCCTCGGCACGGCGCTTTTCCGATTGGATGCAGCTCGAAATCCTGGGGCGGGCATTAGGGGCCGAGCGCTCTTGGGGATTGGCCACCCTGGCGGACGGACGTGCTGCTGACTGAGCTGGTTCGCCCCTGGCTGGCCCGTGGAGGGCGGGCCCCTCTCTGCGGGTCTCCTGTCAGTCATTGGCTCCCTGCGGTTTCCTTGGGGACGTGGCGCCGCTGCCGGTATGGGCCCTCCTTCCGGCTAGGCTAGAGGCTACGGGGAGCTGCTTGGGACCGAGCGGAGCGGTACTGAGGGAGCCGGCGGGCCGGTAGATCCCGTGAGTGTGAGCGGAAGGGGGCTGCAGAACCGGGAGGGACAGGGAGAGGAAGCGGGAATCCCCACTCCTGCCACCTGGGGACGGCCAGATTCTAGAGGACGGAGCTGGCCCACGAAAACGCCCCGCTCCCCATGCCCGGGTGGGGTCGCTGGGCCTGATGAACAAGAGCGGACGCATCCGGAGTGGGAGTGAGTGGGAGCTGTGGAATTCTCGTGGAGGTCTGGCCTCATGGGCACTGCCGGAGGGCAGCCTGAAACCCAGCCAACTCTTTACAGGCTACAGACTTAGGAGATGCCTGGGACAAGGAGGCCACCTTCTCAGGGCAAAAGGAAAAGGAGGTGACAGGCGTTGAGACCGCTGAAGGGAACCCATGGCTAGGTAAGGCTGCACGATTTCTCCCCGGCTGGGGCTCTGTGGTGGGTGGCTGGCAGGCTGGGGGGCCCTGGGAGGCTGTTACAAGTGAGGTTTGCCCTGGCTCTGCACCTGAACTTTGCATCCTAGTCAGGTGGATGCAAGGCCATCAAAGCTGTTTTCTTTTGAAGGCAGATAGATAATAGTTTCCAGTCATAACCCCCGGAAGGTGAAGTGAGTCTGCTTTCTCAGCTCTGAAAAGTGCTAGATTGTAACGTTCTTTGGAATTTCCATCTGAGTGAGGCTAGATGTCCTTTGAGGGGATTAAACAAAGATTATTCTTTTTTTTTTTGCAATGAACTTTAAAAGCAGGCAGAATAAGGTCCTTTTGAATCAATATATAAAATGAGCTTCACAGTTAAGTACTCTTATGCATACATTCTAATACTCTGAAGCTTTTAAAAAAGATTAATGTAGATCTACATGTAGATTGTCAAATGGAGTAAGTGGGGGATAAATACAGAACAGTAGGTATGGAGTACCACTGTTTGTGTAAAACCAGGGAAATGGAGATGCACACCCAGATATATTGCTATACACACACACACACACACACACACACTGCTGTATATTTATGCTTGTGAATCCATAAAATATCCCTGTAAAAATACATAGAAACTGGGTGGCAGTGGTTGCCTCTGAGAAGGATAATGGGTCAGGGCAAAAGATTCACTTTTCACTATACGGTATATCCTTTTAAACTGTTTATTTTTACTACGTGCATATATAATCTTTTAAAACATTTTAAAAAATCAGCTGAATAAATTTTCCAACCAGTTTCTTGACAGCATTCTTGATGGGACTTGTAGTACTTTGATTCTCCAATGTTATTAGGTTGCCCAGGGAGACAGGATCTTTTTGTTAACATGAGATTGTCTTTGACTTACACATAAAAGTACGGAGTTTGGAAAAAGAACAGAAGTGGAATATGTAGTAGAAACACCATGAACCATATGGGTATTTTTCTAAAATTTAAGACTTAAAGCCGGGAGCAGTGACTCATACCTGTAATCCCATCACTTTGGGAGACTGAGCGGGAGAATCGCTTGAGACCAGGAGTTCACAACCGGCCTGAGCAACACAGCAAGACCCCAACCCTGCAAAAACAAAAATAAAAATAACTAATTTTTACATCAACTTTTCTTATGAACAAAAGCACAACATAAAAACACCTGAAAAGGAGTATTCAAAAATCAATTTGAGGATATCTGATAAAAGATTCAAGGATAGATATTTCCATACTTCAAAATACAAAAGAGGTGAACAGAAGAAAACGATGGTGATCCCAGAACATCAACAGATCAGAGATTGCAGCAAATCTGTGGGTGAAGGGGAGGAGAGAGGACAATGCTTACTGACAACGTGTTATAGGAAGTCATGACTAAAAACCGAAATGAGCTAGCAGTCAATTCTCTAGATGAAGACTGTGAGAGAGTCAGGAGGTGTATCTGGAAATTTGGAGGTTAAGAAAAAGTTATATTATGTTGCAAAATTATGGAGAGTGTATAGTAAAACTAAAGAAACTTCAAACCAATGTTCTTCTCAAACAGATCAAATTAATGTTAGCATGACAGATGTGGTGGCACATGCCTTTATTCTTAGCTACTGGAGAAGCTAAGGCAGGAGGATTCCTTGAGCCCAGGAATATGAGGCTACAGTGAGCTATGATTATGCCACTGTACTGCAGCCTGGGCAACAGAATGAGATGCTGTCTCTGGAAAAATAAATAAATAAATAAATAAAAATTGAGCCTAAAAGAACATATAGACTTCTGTTGACATGACTTTTTGGCTTTATTAGGAGGTCTTTTATCCAATTTAAAAAACCATTTTTAAGCACTCAATTGTAGAGACTTTGCAGACTTACTAATATTTGTCTCATTTCAGAATCAGTTTTTCCTACCTCTGCCCAGCCTCCTGGTACTTCACTGTGCCCACAGTGAGCCCATTTCCCCGTCAGCGAGTGGCATTCCTGGGACTCTTCTTCATATCCTGTCTCCTTTTGCTTATGTTAATCATGGACTTTCGACATTGGGGTGCTTCATTACCACGAGATAGGCAATATGAAAGGTGAGTCATCTTTAGCTCATTTGATCAGCTTTGGCACTGAAGTCATAAATATTTTAATTAGCTGTTTAACATACTACTAACTTTGACCCTTTTGGGGGGATAGTATGTTTTTATTAGTAAAATTGCATGCCATTTATTACATAAGGGAGATCTTAAGCCCCATTTTGGCAATGTTCAATTTTGATTCAGGAATGCTGGTACTACATTTTAGCCTTGAAAGGCATCTTTCTGTGTGCATGTTTTGGCAGGTGGAGACTTATTGCGTGCATAAGTGTTTAGAATTGTTATACACCCTTGATGAATTGTCCCCTTTATCATTGTTAAGTGATTCTCTTTATCCTTGATTATATTCTTTGCTCTAAAATCTACTAGTCTGGTACTAATATAGCTACTTCAGCTTTCTTTTGATTAATGTTAGCATGACAGATCTTTTCTGTCCTTAGCCAATTTGTATCTTTATATTTAAAGTGGGATTCTTGTAGGCAGTGTTTAGTTGAGTCTTGCTTTTTATGCACTCTGACAATCTCTGCCTTTTCATTGGGTGTTCAAGCCATTTTCATTTGATATAATTATTGATTATGTTTAATCTACTATTTTGCTATTTTCTGTTTGTCACTTTTTTTTTTTACTTCTTTTCTCTCTTCTTTTGAATTGAGTACAGTTTTTATGATTCTATTTTGTTTCTCATGGTGGCTTATTAGATATAAGTCTGTTTTTATTCTTTTTAGTGGTTGCTTTAGGATGTTTAGTATGCATCTTTAACTTATCATAATCTACTTTCGAGTAATATTATACCTCTTCATATATATTATAAGAACCTGGCCAGGCGCAGTGGCTCACACCTGTCATTCTAACACTTTGGGAGGCTAAGACAGGAGGATTGCTTGAGACCAGGAGTTGGAGGCTGCAGTGAGCTATGATGACACCACTGCACTCCAGCCTGGGCAACAGAGTGAGATTCTTTCTCAAAAAAAAAAAAAAAAAAACCTTAACAATAGGATACTTTCCTTACATTCCTCTCTTCCCCTTCATCTGTGTGCTATTGTCATTCATTTTATTTCTATATATGTTATAAAGTCCATAATTTACTGTTATTATTTTTGCTTTAGTCAGTTATCTTTTAAAGAGATTTAAAAAATAAGAAAAAAGGCTTGTATATTTACCCATATATTTACCATTTCTGGGCTTTTTCATTCCTTTGTATAGATCCATATTTCTATCTGGTATCATTTTCCTTTTACCTAAAGAACATTCTTTAACATGTTTAGTAGTGCAAGTCCATGTGGCTGATAAATTCTTTCATTCAACTTTTGGGGTTTTTTTTTTGTTTTTTTTTTTTTTGTGGCATGGAGTCTCATTCTGTTGCTCAGGCTAGAGTGCAGCGGCATGATCAGAGTTCACTGCTGCCTGGAACTCCTGTGCTCAAGCAATTCTCCTACCTCATCCTCCTGAATAGCTGGGATTATAGGTGCAAGCCACTGTGCCTGGCGGATTTATAGGTTTTAATCAAATTTAGAAAAATTTCGACCATTATTTCTTTAAATATTTTTCTGTCCTCCCTCACGTCCCCTTTGGGGACTCTAATTACAAAATGTATGTTGAGCCATGTGATATTTTCCCATAGCTCACTGGTGCACTATTTATTTACTTTTTTAGTCCTCTTTCTTGCTTTCATTCTGGTTGTTTTATTGCTGTGCTTTCAAGTTCATTAGTATTTTTTTCTGTACTCTCGAATCTGTTAATTCCATCCAGTGAAAGCTGAATACCTTTTTTCACAGCAAGTACATCTGAATTATTTAATATACTTTTAATGCTGTACCAGTTGCGCAGAAGATCTGTGTTCTTTTATAGCAGGATTCGTTTTGCAATTTTTTCAAGATTAGTTTCTTTTTTTAAAGTTTTTTATATTTAATTATTATGGTTACATAATAGTTGTATATGAGATTAGCTTCTGATGAGACTACAAAATTAAATGATGGCATGTTGTATTCATCGTCTTCAACATGATTTTCTGGTTTGCTCATTTTTTTTTTTAATTTTTGCTTTATTGCTTCTCAGATATATGTCAGTTAGGAGGCTTTGGGCTGCAAGTAACAGCCAAACTGACTTAAATATAATAATAAGGGAGTTTATTGGCTCACATATCTAGAAGTCCACAGGTAGAGGGGCCACAAGTTCAACATTGGCTGGCAGGATGGGAGTCTCTGTGTCTCCTCTCTATTGTCATCAGCCTCAGCTTAGTTAGTGTTGCACAATAGTAGCCAGTAGCAACTGGGGCAACATGCAGCCTCACTCATGTCCTGCAGGATTGGAAATCAAGCTTTCCATGGCTCTCTTCGTACAGTGGAGAAGAATCTTCCAGAAAGCCTCTGACAACCCTTTCCTTGAACTTTTTTTGTTCAGAATTGGGACACATGCCTACCCTCCTTTTTATTTCTTGGTCTGTCCCCAGAATTTCTCGCTTCCTGTTCGCTTTGGTCATTAATTAATTATTTAATTCAACAGAAATATTTTTGAGCAGATACTGTATATAGGTAATAATAGACACCAGACACAGAGACTTTGGTACCTTTTCTCAAGAAGCTTGTGTTTTTAGCCTTGCCTACCTTTTTTTTCCTCCCAGAAGTTCTGGAGACAGATGTTTCAGCCTTACCTTCTCTAGCATCCCTACTCATTTGTTTTTTTGACTCTTCCTTTCTAGAAGAGGAAACGCTGTTTGGGTGACTATGCTAGTCAACAGTTGGCTTTAAGAAACTTGTTAACTTTGGAGACCTAAATCCATTATTTGAATTTCTTTAATGCTTATTGTTATTTTCTTGGCAGCTCTGAGCACAGTTTCCCACTGGAAGACAGCATAGTCTAATTATGAAATTTCATGCAGGTTATTTAATATGGCTAAAGACTATTAGGGAGCGAGTGGTGAGCTACATGGCTGGAGAGCTGGCTCATGCTGGGTCTGTTAAGCCATTTTAGGGGGTTTAGACATTATCCTAAGGACAGAGTGAAGGCTTTGAAAGGTTTTGAAGAGTGATATGATCTGAATTGCTTCTTAAAGAAAGCTCATCTTGTTGGCACTGTGGAAAGTGAATTAGAGGGGAATATAAAAGCAGAGAGACTGATGGAAAAACAGATGCTCCTTAACTTACAATGGGGTTACGTAGGTTGGAAATAATCATAAGTCGAAAATGCCTTTAATATACCTAACCTACCAAGCATCATAGCTTAGCCTAACCTACCTTAAAAGTGCTCAGAACACTTACATTAGTCTACTGTTGGGCAAAATCATCTAACACAAAGCCTATTTTATAATAAAGTGTTGACTGTCTCATGTAATTTACTGAATATTGTACTGAAAGTGAAAAACAGGATGATCACATGGGTACTCAAAGTTTCTACTGAATGTACATCACTTTCATGTCATTGTAAAATTTAAAAATTTTAAGTTGGACCATTGTTAGTTGGGGACTATCGGTACTTTAGCAGAGAGATGATTGTGGACTGAACTTGGGTGACATCAAGGAGAATGTAGAGAAGTTAAAACATTTGAGTGTTATGTGGGAGGCTTAGTGATCCGATAATTCTTGACTACCACTGTGCCTCAAGTAGCCAGATCCAATAAATACTTGTTGGGTTTAATTAATTGAAACAAGTTAGCCACAGAGCTGAGGAACACACAAATTAATTGTACCATTGTGGTGACCTTACTAAAGGCCTAACACTCTGTAATGCTCTGGCTGAGCTGCTGGCAACCATGTTGCCCATAGCTCATTGATATTTAATAAAAAGTTTTGTACGTATTGCCACAAATGGCTATATATCATTAAACTTCATTTATGCCAGCCTCTGTGAGTCATTTAGGGAGCAAACATTTGTTTATAGCTCTCTGTGTGATAGACACTGGGTACAAAGATGACTAAAATGTGGCCCCTGAACTTATGGAATTCATAATCTAGCTAGGGAGGCAAACATAAAGGAATAATTATTTCCCAGTGAGATAATAGTTTATGTACAGTTGTATAAAATCAGGAACAAAGAATCAGGAGCTGTACAAAGTTAAGAATTAAGAGCAAAGTTAAGGGCCGGGCGCGGTGGCTCACGCCTGTAATCCTAGCACTCTGGGAGGCCGAGGCAGGAGGATTGCTTGAGCTCAGGAGTTTGAGATTGCCATGAGCTGGGCTGATGCCACGGCACTCACTCTAGCCCAGGCAACAAAGTTAGATTCTGTCTCAAAAAAAAAAAAAAAAAAAAACAAAGTTAGGAATCAGAAATTAATCAGAAGAGGCTCATGAGTCACCAAATTTGATTGTCAATCAGTTTGTGTAATAAAGGCTCGTGTACTTTAGTGATAAGATAAGGCTCTCACATAAAGCCTGTTTGCTTTTATATTACATTTGCTGCCATAATTAGCATGGTTCTCCTTGTCTCAGAACATAGCAGAGAACAGCAAATTAGAATAGTGGATGGGGTGGGGTGTGCCATATATATAAGCTCATTGAAGATAGTAATTAGTGATCTGGCATTTTGACAGTGAGGCAGGAGAGAGGAAATTTATTAAGAACAAACTCAGTAACTCAAAATTTTTACAGACAATTTCTATAGTGGTAAATAGTTGTACATGTTTTGTTGAAACTGTTTTAGCATATAGCCTAATAATTTTTGTTAATGATGACCTTAAATTAGAGGTTTTCAACCATCATGTACCTGAATCACTTGGGGACCCTTAAAAAAATGTAAATAATGTGGCCTCTTTTTGAGGTGATTCTAATATGCAGCCTGGGTTGAGAACCACTGCTCTAAGTTTTGGTTACATTTACTTGAGGAGGTATTGTGGTATAGCAGAGAGAGTATTGGTTTTAGAGCAAATCAGCTTGCCTAGCTTGTTGGGTGATCGTGGGCAGGTTCCTTAATGTCTTAGAATCTCATTTTCTTTATGTATAAAATGGGAATAACGATGGCTGCCTGGTAGTCTTGTCATTTGCATGAAAAGACTAAAGCACGTAGAACTGCCTGGTGTGTGGATTGACTGATAAATCAAATGTTAGTTTTAGTATTATTATTTGAAATAATGTTGATTTTTTTGTTCCCTAATTCCATTCTGTACCCTGAAAATATACACTGAAAATAATGGGCAGCGTTATCTGCATTTAAAATTTTGCTTCCATAATTTCTTTTTTTTGTGGCAGCTGCTATTGCTTAAGCACTGGTGGCACTAGCTGATGATAAAATAATTAAGCAAATAACTAGGAACTGATGGAAACATCTATCACTTTAGTCAACAGCCTTAAAAAAATATTAAGAAAAGTGCTTGTGGTTATGATTTTATATTATATACATATATAATATAGTCATTTTTTTCTACTTAAATTATTCTTATTTCATACAGTGAAATTATCAGAATTTTGAGGTGTCCCTCAAAGAGTGTGCCGTGCTTCCAGGAACATACTTTCAGGTGTCTTCATGGGAACAAGTTTGGAAACCTTTGATTAGAAAAATGTGCCCATTGGTCCGAGTGCAGTGGTGTTTACTAATTGATCACAACTAGTTATAGATTCCTTTGTTCCTTCTCCACTCTCACTGCTTCACTTGACCAGCCTTTAAAAAAAGAAAAAAGAAATAAAAGAAAAAAGAAAAAAAGAAAAATGTGCCCAGAGAAACAATGCATTCATTCTTTTATGGTCTTGATAAATGAGGCATTGCCTTAGTTAGAAATGATATTCTCTCTTGCATGTTGCATCTTTGTGTTTTAATATGCATGAAAGTAGCTAATGTTTAAAAATATTTTAATTTGAGCCAGGTGTGGCCATACATGCCTATAGTCCCAGCTACTCGGGAGGCTGAGGCAGAAGGATTGCTTGAGACCAGGAATTTGAGGTTGCTGTGAGCAAGGCTGACGCCACAGCACTCTAGCCTTGGCAACAGACTCTGTCTCAAATAAAAAAAGGAAGGTAAAATTTTGTCTAGTTGAACTATTGTTCTTAAGAATGTCTTTTGTAGCTGATGGAAGGTGGTGCCTTTATGTTTCTTTGCCATCTGGAAATAACTGAGAAGTTCTATGTTAGCGATTAGCTCAGTCCTGGCCTTCTACAGAAGTTCAATTCTGTTTAAAGCAAGTCTCAAAAAGAGGCATTGCTCTCGGTTTGGATAAAAATGGTAAACTTTAAGACATGCAGATGAAATTGAGTGTTCTTATGTATGCTAGAACAATTTAGAGATTTTTGCTGGTGAAATTGAAAGCATTTATTCATTTACTTCATCTTAATGTTGTTCATAGTGTTTATAAGCAGGGCTTTAAATTGTAAACGTTCTGACTGTTCTGATTAATCTTGTTAGGTGGTAAGCAGTAACCTGACAAATGCTTCTGTGGACATGTATTACTGTCATCAGTCACGCACAACTACTTTATAATGTCATTATATTTCGTTCTGTGCCTGGAATGGAGTTGAAGAGTATGATGACATTCAGATAAGAGCTGGGAGGCCTATACTGATGGGGGCTACTTTAATTGACTTTTGACGTATCACTGAGTTCTGTGTGAACTCTAAAAGTGCTATAATCAGTGTTGATTTTGTAAGGTAGGTAATGGTTTGATCAGTTACAGCTCTAATGCTGTTAATGTTTTCAGGATAATGGCAGTGAAAAGCCATTGTCTTCCATTTCTACCTTGGGTGATGTATTTGTGGGTTACTTTCTTTTCATTGACTCAGCAGTGACTAGAGGTTAAATCATGTTTCTCAAATAGAGGGTGTGTGTGTGTGTGTGTGTGTGTGTGTGTAAGGAATGGGAGTGAGTATGTGTGATGGAGAATCAGACCTCTCTTGGGAAGGTGGATGTGAGGAATTCCAAAGCTTTCAGAACTTCTGTTTAGAGAATGGCTCAGTGCAGCATCAGCAAAGCAGGAGGGGCCAACAACGCAAGTAATTGACCATGATGGCTAAGGCGAGGACTACAGATTAAAAAGAAAAAATGTAGGAAAGGACTGGTGATCCATTCATGTTAGGAGTTTAGACAGGAAGACTTTCAGGTGGTTGAAAATGTAAGAGGTCTGATTAGGTCATAAGAGGTCAGAGTTCCAGAAAGAGGTAATACTGTTACTTCTCAGAGAGGAAAACTATTCTTTAGTTACTCATTTGTTTGCAAAATAAGAAAAATGGAGACTTTCTGCCGCCTACAATGAGTGATCAAAGACTCAACTGGAAAGTAACATAAATGCCATCTGGTCCTCTCTTCCTCCCTTGTGATCTAATGTCAGCTGAGTTTTTACCACTGCACACATGGGGACTTCTAAGAGAAGAGAAAGAAACATTGAGTTGCACCAAAATTAGAGCTGTGAAGACGCTTATTTTGGCAGGAATCACAGAGGGTAACGGGATACTTTGTTTGGAAAGCCATTGAAACTTTCTAAGAAAGAAACCAATTGATTTTGAATCTAGCTGTACAAAGATATGGAAGATTTATTATAATAACAAACTGATAGCTCCACTTCGTGAGCTTTAGGAACAAACCAGTCAGTATTGACTGATTCACGCACATCTTGGGCAGAGAAATGTGAGGAACACTGTGACAGTATCGAGGTACTTCACATAAATTACCTGTTCTTGAGAAACTTACCAGTGGAGAGGTAGAGAAAACAAATATGCAAGAAATCTTGGGGCTCTTACTGAAATATAAACAAACTGTTTAAAGAGAATGTTGACTCTCCATATTTTAGAACAGAAGAAAGAGGCCTTTTCAAATCATTGTGGTTATTACAAAAGTCAGCATTGTTGAGTAGAGGCTTCTTAAGACCTGGGAAGCCATGTCAAAGGAGGTGAGAAGGGGGAAGGAATGGGTAGGAAGCTGATGGACGTTACAGAGAAAAAGAAGGTTGTGTGAGAGTGTGGTTCTGAGTGTTTACTGGCCCTCGGGGGATCCCAGAGACCCTTTCAGAGAGTGTATGAGCGCAAAACTATTTTTATAATAATACTGAGATGTTATTTGTCTTTTAAAATTGTAGTTCAAAACACGTAACATAAAATTTACCATTTTAACCATTTGTAAGTGTACAGTGAGTAGTGTTTATTTACACTGTTGTGTACCAGAGCTCCAGAGCTTTTTCATCTTGCAAATCTGTAACTATACTCATTGAACAAGTCCCCTTTTCTCTCTCTCTCCAGCCAGTGCTGGTAACTACTATTCTTCTTTCTGTTTCTATGAATTTGAATACCTTAGATACCTCGTATAAGTGGAGTCATACAGTATTTGTCTTCTTATGTTTATTTAGTTATTTTTGAGGAAGAGCATCATTCTATCACCCTGGCTAGAGTACAGTGGCGTCATCATAGGTCACCACAACCTCAAACTCCTGGGCTCAAGCAATCCTCCTGCCTCAGCCTCCCAAGTAGCTGGGACTACAGGCACACACCACCACGCCTGGCTAATTTTTTCTATTTTTTGTAGAGACAGGTCTTGCTCTTGCTCAGGCTGGTCTCAAAATCATAACCTCAAGTGGTCCTCCCACCTCAGCCTCCCAGAGTGCTAGGATTATAGGTGTGAGCCACCATGCTGGCCTTGTTTTTCTATGACTGGCTAATTTTACTTAATATAATGTTCTTAAGGTTCATGCGTATTATAGCATGTGACAGGATTTCCTTCCTTTTTAATGCTTAATAATAGTCCATTGTATGTATATACCACATTTTGTTCATCGATTCATCTATTAATGGATGCTTGGGTTGCTTCTGCCTCTTGACTATTGTGATATTTGCTCTGATGGTGCAGAAGCAATGGTGGGTAAAACTGGTACCTTAGCACAAATCAAGATAGAGACACCAAATTGTACTAGTAGTTACTATATTCTTCATTACTACACAATTGCAATGGGAAAAAAAATTCACTTCCACTTAAGAATATCGTTTTAATGTTCTGTGTGATGAAATGGGGACTAGGCATTAAGTAATGAGGTAAACCTAGCTGCTTTTTATTAGGGAACTCTATTTCATTACTGGAAAGAATAACTGCCAGAAAAACTATGGTTTTTAGATTTGTGTATTTTATAGACATTTTCTTGAAGATGAATGAAGTAAATCTGTTACTTCGAGGAAAACAATTTTCAGTATTTATTGCCAATGACAAAATTTGAACTTCGAAGTGAGAATTAGAATTTTGGAAATCTACAACTGTACTGTGAATTGGATAGCTTCCCAATACTTAAAAAGTATTGAGTAAGATTGGTGGTGATGTTAATGGATATGGGTTTTTTTGATATTGTAGAACGAAATGTGTCAACAGTTAGGAGCATTTGCATAACTCAGTGAACCAGTATCTTCTAATATATGATGTTATGAAATCATGCCTGGGTAAAAGTCATTCAAAGTGCAAAATAATGGATTTTAATGCAACAGAGTATGAAAAGTTTTTAGATAGGGTTTTAGATTCCAATTACAACTCATCTTTAAGTAACATTACTTGTCAAGAAATAGTATAGTATCAAAGAAGATTATTCACAATGATCTGAAAGTATTGTTAAAATACCACTCCCTTTTCCAATAATATGTCTGTGTGAGGCAAAATTTTCACACAAATACTTCAACCAAAGCAACATCCTGTATCAGATGTAATACAGAAGTAAATATGAGAATCCAGCTGTCTTCTGTTAATTCACACATTAAAGAGATTTCCAAAATTATGAAACAATGCCATTCACCTATTTTTTTGTTTTAGAAAATATAGTTATTTTCCACATTCTTGCAATAGTGAATTGTGCTGCCATGAACATTCGAGTGCAGATGTCTTTATAGTAGAATGTTTTGTGCTGAAAAGAAATTTTTGACTGATTCTTTCTTCCTGCAGAAATTCTTAATATCTAGAAATGCTCAGAAAGGAAACTGAGGGTAGTGATTACATTAAGTTACTAAAATTCTTAACCATAATCACTGTGACAAATGTGAGAACCAGGACCTTCCAATAATTCCTGAGAAAAAAGAGAAGCCAGGAATCACCCTCTACTGTTGCTGGAATCCTAAGCAGGAAAAGAGGGTGGGGACAGAATGTCAATTTTTAAATACATTTAGGAATTAGTCAACTAAAACAAAGCAGTTGGAAAAAAGCCATCAAAAGAATTCAAACACGCGTTATGAACTACTACCACTGGCAACAATACAGACCAAATTATGAAACTTTAATATTAAAGTCTGTTTTTAATGATATTTTTCATCACACATAAGTATTGTATTGCACAGTAACCCCATTTAATGTTTTCTACAAAGAATTTAATATTTTAAGAATTTCAAATTAAGTTTTTGAAAGGGGAAGAAATTCAGATAGCTAAACAATGTTTCTTAAGATTTAAGAAATTAGCTTGTGGCTTTATTTCTATACTTTGTCTTAAAAGTATGGTTAAATAGTTGGAGTTGTCAATATGAATTTTATTCACATCCATCTTTTCCTCCTAAACATGCAATGCTTTTCTTGACATAAGTCTAGTAGAGGCAGAAAATGATATGTTTTTTATAAACTATCAACAAGCTGCTTGTATAAAAACAAGCAAGAAATTATACTCATGGCCCAAACCATACCCTATTTTACCCATGTACTAGAAATATAAAACTAAAGAAAATGTTATCCTAAAAAAAGAAGAAAGCAAAATCTAACTAAGACAAATAGATCAAGTATTTTTTAAAATATTCAAAGCAATGGTTGACTTTTATGTACAGCAATAGAATTAATGACACAAATGGTAGATTATCAGGAGCAATGCTCCTTATACAAAATAAAATTACAGTAAAATTACAGAGGGCCACTAATATTTTTTACACTTTAAGATAAATAAATCTTTTTAACTTGATATTTTTATTACTCTCACGCTCTAATTTTTTGGATATTACCTGTCTTTTCCAACTATCTTTGACTTAAGGATATCCCTCTGTTTGGAAATTAGAGAGAGCTAAACTCTAAAAATGCCAGTTTTGACTCAGAAATAAGGAATAAAAATAACTATACGTAAGTATAACAAGTACTATTAATACAATATACATTCTCATAGTTTTCAGAAATAGATTCTACAATACTGTGAAGATTTCCCATATGACACTTCTCTTTTTCCTGCTGTATCTGCAAGGAAGTCTTTTATTTTCTTACTCCTACCATTCCCCTGAACCAAAGATTACTGTTATTGAAAGTTCAGATTATTTCCTGATAAATTTAAAAGTTTAAAAAAACTTTATCTTTGTTATACTGAGGAAAACTTTTACGTTACATAGCAAAGACAATAAAAAGTGACTAATTCTTGCCAATAAGTCTTGGATAAACTATCTGTTTTTAAAACTGTGATGCACTTTTTACCAAATAAAATGTATTTTTTAAATATCTCCTGAAGGTTTCAAGTAGAAATTACTTTGTGAAATACGTATATTAACTGATTTTGAAGTAAATCTCACATGTGATTATGAGAATTTTGTCCATATTTTATAATATATTGTAACTATATAATACATGTTTAATTTATACATCTGTATTTTCTCACTAATATTACTAACTTTGAAAAAAAATCAATTGATTCCCTTGTTACTAAACATTGATATTTTTAGGCTGAATTACAATACACAACATAGAGTTACGAACAAACTGTAATTAAGCGTCCTTAATTGTATAATTCTTGTCATGTCTGAAAACAATTACGATAAGCTTAATTTTTCTTTAAAGCATATTTGTTAAATAAACATACATTCATGTAAGAATTCTTTACATTAACATAAAAATCAGTTCACTTTCCATCTTCCTGATTCATTATCATAGCAGAGACTGGTTTCATGGCATCTTTCAGTAAGTATTCCAGAAAACATAAAAGAGTTAAAATTAAATCACTTAGAAAATTTCTAGTGAGCAGAAATTAAATTGCATTAAAATAAAGTTTAATTCATAAACGTACTTTTCACAAAAGTCATTCAGAACACCCCAATAATCTTCTGGTACAACAAACCATTCACAATCACCTGGACCAATATTTATGTTAACAGAGCAGAAGTTGTTATTTTCTTGATGACCTGGAAAGCAAAGAGAAATGAAACTTATAATCATAGCATAAAGTAAATGGAGAAATGTGCCTTTAAATAACTGGATGACTTTCAGAACTAAATGAAAAATAAACTCTAAGAATAGTAAACAGTACATAATATGCAATAAATATTATTATCATTATTACTATTTCCTTCACCATAAACCACTCCACAATTTTCACAAATAGTACCAGAAAACCGATGAAGAAGCAAAGAGGTATAGTTTTCCAAATAACTGTTCCCTATACCATGCCAATTTGATGCTTGCAATTCTTCCACCAGGGGTTAAGTGGAGGGTATTGACCATGGCATAGGGCTTTAAAAATTAATATTAGAGATGCTGAGACACCATGGGCAGTACCATCCACCTACCCATGGTGGAAGAGTTATAAGAATTTACGTTACATAATCTCTATGTAAAACCCCAAACACCTTAGACACAAGTGGCAAAAAGGTAATATATTAAAAGTTTGGTTTCTCTTCTACTAGATTTTAAATGAAAAAAGACATTTTTCATTTCATGTGGTTGTCAACTTCATTCATTATGGAAATGTAAGATGTTTAATGTCTATGTTTATTCACTGTTTTATTTTCACTGGTAGATTTGTGAAAAATATTTTATCACGTGCCACTGTCACAGACTTACAGAATATGCATGAAATTCTGTCAGAGATAGGAGGTGGATATCCTCATTTGTCCTATCAAACAGAAGGACTATGATTTAGCAATGGTGACGTTGTATTGCTATTTTTAGAGCTCAGAGCTGAGATGGAAATTTTCCTGAAGAACCACCATTAATCACTGTTCTTGGCCATGGACTAGCAATGGAAATTTAGTTACAGGCTTCAAGAAGTTTCTTCATAATATCAACTTAAAAATTACAAGGTGAAACAGAACTTACAAGGCAAACTTATACTAGGGTAAAGACATTTTGAAGGCAAAAATTTTTTTTTGAGTTGCAATAATACCATGCTGTTTTATATACTTCAATTCTTATGATATTAAAGATGCTAGGTCTCTATTCCTATAAACATTTGAAACATACACATTTTTGAGCTCAAAATACAATTTCAACTATCAAAGCAAGTGCAGAGAAAATTTTGGTATTTCAAAAGCCATCTGTGCCACTCACCTTCAAATGGAAAGCACTGATGTATAATGTGATGAAATTCAAATGGAAATTATTAAGTAAAAATATATAACAAATCACTAAATGCCTTTGAAGTAATTAAAATACTCCAGAAAATGTGCTCATAGATTGACATCAGTATTTCATAGTACCAATCCATGTGAACAAACATTTTGAGAGATCACACGACAGAACAGCTTTAACAGTTTACATCTGCAGTCAATTTTCATGATACAGCAACACTTACTTCGAATCCCAGTAAAGCAACACGTTATTGTCCTGACAATAATTCTATTCTTTTCAGCAGCTGACAAAAAAACTGAACTTAGTTTTTATTTATTTTGATTTTCATCAATAAAATTTCATGGAAAACAGTTTTTCTGTTTTTATAGAAGTACCTATAAAATATCCTCAATTTAATTTCTTAGCTTACAAAGTCTAAAATATTTGTCATCTAGCACTTTAAGGAACAGTAGCTGACAAAAACATTAGAAAGATTTTGAATTATTTTATAAAAATGAAATAATGCAATACAGCATCACATTTTAAGTACTGTCAATAAAATTTTTACAATATACAAGCTCATATAAACTAGTTTGTGATATATGGTTTTTAATGTAATTATGATGAAAAGCTTTTGGAAAACATTTTCAGTTTGCAGTCAATGGGATAAAAACTTCAAATTGTCATAAATTCTTTCACTCATGATTTTGTGTCCCTTTTCGAGTAATAAACTGTTTAATTTTTTTATATATAAAAGGGTTAAAAACACATTGGCAAACAATTAACATTCTGAGCTCAGTAACAAGAAAAATTAAAAAGTTTCATCTAGGAAAGAACTTAATCCTTTGAGCTTTCTTACAGAAGAGAAGAAACTGGTTCTGTGTGCATGTTTCATCTTTGATTAACTATATTTTTTCAATTATACAAGATACGTTAGTTCATAAAAATCACCTGGTGTTCGGCTCCCTGGAACTTTCATATACAGTTGAACTGTATTCATGCCCAGTATGGTATGACCAACATGGCTTAGAAGATTTCCTGCTGATACGACTCGCACAAAAGCAGGAAGTTTAGTCAGCTCATGTAACTGCAACTTCCACCTGTAATTCAATAAAGATCACGTGTGACACCCTGTTGCAAATATTGGTGAAAATTAATCAGGTCCTCAAAAATCTTGTGATCCAATGAGAAAAACAATTAAATCTATAACTATTTTATCTTTACAGAAAGAAGTAGTACCACTGGGTTTAACTTTTTCCAAAGATAAAAAAATCCTGAGCCAATGCTCACCGAAAAAAATCATAAAAATTTACAGTAACCTAATAAATGAAAGAAACAATTTACTTCCTATTTCAAATTTATAAAATTAATACTTTAATTTCATTCAGTAAGAAGAAAACTTCTAATAATAAAATATTATAAACAATAATATTAGAATGGTAGGGTTATTAGCTACAATTTATATGCCAGTATATTAAGATGAAGAATAATGATTAGGGATGGAAAAGAATGAAAAAGGGAGACAATTCCCAATCCAGCAATCTTCTTTGCTTCAGTTCATGGAAACAGTACTGGGGCATCAGGGACTTACTTTTTGTTATCAGAGAGGTCAATGTTGGTCCCAAATTTTATGGTTTTAAAAGGTCCTTTTCTTCTCCGTCCGGAACTTAAAAAAAGAGAAAATGTTAAACCCAAGTTTTTCAGATAGAAATACAGAATGGATGCTAAAAGTTACTTACTTATCTGAAGATGTGGATTCGTTATCTGAATGGTCTTTATGTTGTGTTCTTTTCTCATTTTCTTCCTACAGAGTAATCAAAAACATTCACGCTTAGTATCTTCTAACACGTTATCATTTCCATAATACAAATGAATAAAATACTCATCTACATAAGCAGTACTGTCTATGGTCTGAAAACTAAGATTCTATAGACACATTTCACAGAAAATATTTTCAACAACCATGTTAAGTAATGACCCAAGAAAAATCAAAGTCCAAAGGCATGGTACTCAATTTCCTCTATTAGCCACAAAAGTATTATGATGAAAATCAGTTATTAAACTAATTTATAAAAAATAGCATGTAACTATTTGAATTTTGCTGTGGTCCATGAGATTTTCTAAATGACAAATGCATTTCATTTAAACTGATGTCAAGGAATTTAAGAGAAAACTAAAAAAATTAAAACAAGAATATGCAAAACTATTAAGAAAAAATCTGTAAGAAAATTCCTAGTAAAAAGACCTAATTCCCTATTTTAACAGCAAAAAGCATTGTTTTGTTTTTCCCTGTAGACATTGTTTTATAAGAAGGAAATCTATAAATTCTTATACGTGTACCAAATACAATGAAGATAATGATAATGAAGAAAACCTTAAAGCAAGATTAGGAAGGAGTCTAACTATCAATGTTAATCCTAAGTGCCAAGCAGCAAAGGAATGGCACACATACTAAACTAGAAGAAGTTTATTTGCATACATATATAAGTATACGCACAGATGTACAGAGTGATGATTTTTGATGAGAGTTCCACAATCAATGAATAGAAGGTAGGTTAGTTTTTTTCAACAAAAAGCGTTGGGAAAACTGAATATCCACATGCAAAAAAATGAGTTTGGTTTCTTATCTCAGAGATCACATATAAAAATTAACTCAAAATAGATCAGAGGCCCAAATGTAAGAGTGAAAATTACAAAACTATTATAAGAAAATGAGAAAAGCTTTGTAACATAGGATTTGGCAATAATTTCTTAAATATGAAAAGCACAGACAACAAAAGAAAACATAAAATAAATCGGACCAGTAAAATAAAAAATCTATGTATAAAAAGGTATTCTATCAAGAAAGTGAAATTACAACCCACAAAATAGGAGAAAATACTTGTAAAACATTGCAAATCATTTCAAAATACTGGCACATTAGAACCCTTGGGCATTGTTAGTGGGAATATAAAATGGTACAGCAATAATAAAAAATAGTATGGTGGTCCTCAATTATATGTCTTAAACATATAAGAACTTCTTAAACATAAAATTATCACATGACCCAGCAGTTCCACTTTTAAAATAGATCCAAAAGAATTAAAAATGGGGATTAGAATATGTATTCTACACCATTTTCATAGCAGCATTATTCACCATAGCTAAAAGCAGAAATAACTCAAATGTGGATTGATGAATAAATAAATAAAACTGTGGTTCAGTTTTTAAAAAGAATGAAATTCGCATGCTACAAATATATACACACAATGCAGAATTGTCAAATTTATTTAGGTACAAAGTAAAAAAGGGATTATTAGGGGCTGGGGGAAACAAAAAATGGTGAATTATCGTTTAATGGCATAAGAGTTTGGGATGGTGAAAAAGTGATGGAGACAGACTGTGGTGTTGGCTGCAAAACAAAGTGAATAATTAACACCATTAAATTCTACACAAAAATTGTTAAATGATAATTTTTCTTATGGTACAATAAAAAATCCTACAAATATATCATTTACATATCAATATCAGATTCTACTGAGGTGAAAAATTTAAACACTTTCTGGAGATCAATGATGTTATTAAAGAATTACAAATTGAAAACTTTAAATCACATATTATGTTTCAGCTATAGAATTTGAAGATTAGAACCCTTTTTAAAAAAGGGAGTTTTAAAAAAGTTAACAGATTTACTAAAAAGCAAGACTTCTTAGTGTGCACATTGCTGTAGATATTTTATTTTACAAAAATATTTAAAAGTTAGCCTGGCATGGTAGCTCACACCTGCAATCCCAGCACTTCGGGCAGCTGAGGTGAGAGGACAGCTTGAGGTCAGGAGTTTGAGAGCAGCCTGAGCAACAGAGAAAGCCTGTATCTACAAAGAGATTTTTTAAATTAGCCAGGCATGGTCGTGTGTGCCTGGAGTCCCAGCTACTTGGAGGCTGAGGCAGGAGGATTGCTTGAGCCCAGGAACTTGAGGCTGCAGTGAGCTATGATGATGCCATGGCACTCTAGCTTAGGTGACACAGTGTACACCCTGTCTCAAACAAAACAAAACAAAACAAAACATACCCCCCAAAACTCCGCTCTTGTTTCTAACGAGTATTCTACTTCTAATCCATTTCCTATTACGTCTTTTAGTAACATAATCTGGTTTAAAATTTTGTTTTTAACTTTCAATATATTTTTAGACTTTTTTATAAATTTTTGTTTTTCTTGCAGTTCTCTTCAGAGCTTACAATTAATACAGGGAGACTATTAATGCTTCCTATGAAGAATTTTTCAGAAAAAACAAAATTGAAAGATCTTTTCATTGGTTAAGTAAATTTCTCGGTTATTCAGAAAATTTTCTTCATTTTAGTATCATTCTGCAATTATAAAACAGGTTTAGTTTATCATCCTAAATAGAAACATTCCAAAAATAATGGAAACAAATAATGGAAATAATGGAAACAAATAATGGAAACAAAAGACATTTGAAAATGTATTTTATTAACTACAAGTATGCTTAATTTTTTAAAAGCTTAATAATTTTAAAGTTATAATAGTTTTAAAACATATACTATAATAGCATACACTGAACCATTATAAAACTAATGTGCATTATTAAAACTGTAACAATAAAAAAGAAAGAAAAACTTACTCTCAATGATTCCTGGAAGGAGGAGGCCTGGTACTGTGCATATTTAGCAATTGTAGTATGAGATCTATTACTTTCACAATGCCAGATTTTCTTTGTTCCAGTGGGATCCCAGTTTTCATCTGCTGGTTGCAACAACTGTGTCCTCACTTCTACCATATGTTCATTGTTAGCTTCTACCAAAGTTTTGGTAGAGAAAAGTCCAAGATCTTCATAAATAAATACATTTTGTTAATAAAAGAATTTGTATTCAGTTCAACTGAAATTTCAAAGTACTAAAAAAAAAATGTTTTAATGGCCTTCCATCAGTTTCCCCTAAGACGGTTTCAAGCCATGTAGTACAAGATTTGCATAGCAGTTCCTTAAGGCTTTACATCTAACCATAATGACAAGGTATAAGAAATGGGCTGCATTGTTTGTTAAGTATAATCTAATTCTACCTACATTTCATACTCAAAATGTCTTCTATTATGTAACCCAAATCACTTATCTTGAATAATGATGCCAAATTTAAAACTAAAGTGAAAATTCAACCATGACAGTTGTGATAACTAATATCACTTACATCATGTGCTACATGCTTGCCAATGCCCTTGAGAGATAGTAAAGATACAGACAAAAATCGCAATGCAGACGGAGACACAGAGAGAGAGAGAGAACAATAAAATAAAAACTCAGACCACTGAAAAAAATTTGAGTTTCTGCAGGTATTCTAAAACTTTAAAGATAGTAAAAGAAATGTTTAAACTGTTTTTTTTTTTTTTAAAGCTTACCTAATTTAAGAGCTCCAGCAAGGCCACGTATTACTGTAACAGGGTTTTCTGGATTCATACAAAATTGATGTAATGGAGGAAAGAAAGCATCACGCTTATTTTCCAACTGTAAAGTTAAAATGTTTTGTTAGATATCAAAAAATGAGTATTATACTGCAAATTGCTATCATTTTTTCATATTAATCTGACAGTTTAAAATATACAATGCATCCCAACCGTTAATATTCATTACAGTATTTTACAGATAGTCTTTTCAGGAAACTGTAGAAATGACAGATAAATCTCTCCTTAAAAACTAATTTTAAGTTTAAGATTCATTTTAGAACAGTTACCTATTTCATATATCACATTAAGACACATACAATAATTTTAAATATTTTAGCTGTTAAAAACCATATTTTTCAAATGAATTTCCATTACTTCTTCAATGAAAGATTTGGGAGAAGCGGTATTTAAGGTGTCTAATCAAAGTGTTTTAAAGCTATGACCAAAATTTTTTTTTTTTTTTTTTGAGACAGTCTCACTCTGTTGCCCGGGCTAGAGTGAGTGTCGTGGCTTCAGCCTAGCTCACAGCAACCTCAAACTCCTTGGTTCAAGGGATCCTACTGCCTCAGCCTCCTGAGTAGCTGGGACTATAGGCATGTATCATCATGCCCAGCTAATTTTTTCTGTATATATATTTTTAGTTGTCCAGATCATTTCTTTCTATTTTTTAGTAGAGACAGGGTCTCGCTCTTGCTCAGGCTGGTCTGGAACTCCTGACCTTGAGCGATCCACCCGTCTTGGCCTCCCAGAGTGCTAGGATTACAGGCGTGAGCCACCACGCCCGGCCTCACTATGACCAAAATTTAAAAAGAATCAGTAAGATCCATAAAATACAAACTCTATCTTTACTATTTAGCTTAACATTTTTTTCATTTGTGCTTATGATGGGGGTTTAAATAGATTGGTGCCATAAATTCTTCAGAAGAAAAACATAAAAGTTATCTTGATTTAACTCATATCAACTCTGTGTATCAAATGCCTACATACCTGAAAAGTAAAAACAACCTTTAATTTCAAATTGCAATTTTATAATAGCTACTTATATTTACTTAATAACACATAACATATTACCACTTATACATTTTCAACCACATTTTCTGGAAACAGAAGCACAAAACTCAACGAATTTTAAGGTCTATACAACTAGGAAGTAGCAGAATGTAGATTTAGAACCATGTTTACTAAAAGCTAACAACAGAACCAGTATCTTATGATAGACATATAATCCCAGTCAATATTTAAGAAGACAATCTTTCTTCCCAAAATCTTTTTGAATACACCAGTAGTCAATGAACTTCTTTGCCAAATGCCAGATAGTAAATATTTTTTGCTTTATGGACTACTTAGTTTCTTTCGCAAATCTGCCAATGTAGCGCAAACACAATAATGAAGATAGCATGTAAATGAATGAGCACAGGTGTCTTTCAATAAAACTTTAGTTACAAAAACAGGTGGCTGGCCACATTTAGACTAAGAACAGTCATTTGTTGTCCTCTAAACTATAAATGTATTTTTCTAATATTCAACCCATCGGAGTAAATACAACGTAAATATAATAAATATAATGTAAAATAATAGTAAATATAAAAAAAATATATAATATAAAACATACATTTTATTATATATTTTTTATTTTATATATTATATGTTAAAAATATAATAAATATAAAAACAATAGTAAATATAATGTTCCTTAAAGGTCATCTGCATTGATTGTAAAATAAATTTATTTTCTAAAAGACAGACTCTTGATTTATTTCTAGTTAGTCAGCTGAGACTCACATATATACTAGGTGTGGGTGGATTCAACTTGTCCTTTGGCAAGGGAGGGTATGGTGAAGTTGGTGGTCTTGGAGGAGGACATTTATCCAACAAAATTCGATTACTGGACAAGCCATTTTTACCTAGAGTCCTTTTTTTAAAAAAGCAGAGAAAATATATCAGCTATACATTTATTTTGAAAATCAGGGGAAAAAAAAATCTCAATTAAATCTTATGTGTAAGGCATTCACAAAACTATAAACATTCTAAGGTATTCAGATCCATTCAGTAAAAGGACAGCAGTTAATTTCAGCAGATATTCACTTTGATTTCTTTTATTATTAAGAAAAACTAAACAAAACACTGTATATACACACAGGACATGGATTATTGACAAAATTCCTCTTATTGTTCATCATTTTCCAATTTGTTTTCTCACCTTGAAAACAGATATTAACTTCAATGTCTTCACCAACATGTTTTGTACCCTTAAATGTTCTCCTTTTTAAATGTTAAAGTACTTAACCAAAAAAGGTTCAGATATCAATACTTTTCTGACATCACTGTCTTGACACTGAAATTCAGAGAGCCCATTAGTTTTATCTTCTCAAAACTTACTTTCTATACCTAACATATTCAGCAAGACTCCATTTACCAAACTTCACAATTTATAATTTTTTTTTTTTTTTTTTTGAGACAGAGTCTCACTGTGTTGCCCGGGCTAGAGTGCCATGGCGCCAGCCTAGCTCACAGCAACCTAAAACTCCTGGGCTCAAGCGATCCTCCTGCCTCAGCCTCCCAAGTAGCTGGGACTATAGGCATGTGCCACCAAGCCAGGCTAATTTTTTTTTCTATATATTTTTAATTGTCCAATTAATTTCTTTCTAATTTTAGTAGAGACGGGGTTTCACTCTTGCTCAGGCTGGTTTCGAACTCCTGAGCTCAAACAATCCGCCCACCTCGGCCTCCCAGAGAGCTAGCATTACAGGTGTGAGCCACCGCGCCAGGCCAATAAACAAAATTTTTAACACAACATAAAACACAAATGAGGAGAAGTTACTGTTTTAATGCATATTTATGTAATGAGAATTAGCTCATATATATGTAGTAAATAGAAGAGTTATTTTATTATACAATTTCCCAAACACTTTAATACTTTGTGCCATCAAGTGTTGCTTCTGAAAGTAAAGTACATTATGCAGCTAAACGCAGCAAGCTGTAGAAGAATGCAATACAGGGCACCATGCGTATTCACCTCTCATTTTTTATTTCACTTCAGTTTAGCCACACACTCTGAATGGCAAGTGCTTATTATGCAGTTCTCCCAAATCTTTGGACATTTATCCCTTGAATCCATAGCTCAGAGGTCTTGGTCCTTCACTACATCCTTTTCTAATCAAGCTATATACATCTCTCCTGTATATTTTAGAAAAAAAAAAATCTTCTCCATATACTATAAATTTTGTTTATTAGGGAGTTATTAATAGCATTATGTTTTAAGTATGCTACCTTTTTAAGAATTATCACTATTTAATTATTATTATTTCTGTTAATGCTGTGATGATAAAGTTGCATGGGTTTTGAGCGCTCTGCTCTCAACCATATTTTCTGATAAACCTTTTGTTTGTTTATATGACAGTTTTGCAGAGTACAAAGTTTTTCTAGAATTTATGCATGGTGTTATAGAGGAAACAACATATCAGTGGGAGTACTGAACAGAAGAGGAACAATTTGAAAGCAAGGATGTCAACAGAATACACTGGTCTCCAAAAGACCATCTTCGGAAACAGTAGAGGACCCTAGCAAGTGGCTGTTAAACCACATAGCTTATGGCAGAAAAGCAAAGACACATCAAAGCTGCAAGTGAGCAGTCATCACTGAGAGAGTGATGGTGGTTATTTGTTAGCTTATATTCAGAACTGTGTTTAAGGTCCCACTTGATACATATGTTGAATATTTTCCGCAGCAGAACTGATTTGAAGAAAATTAGCGTTCCTACAATTCTATAGGTGGAGGCTCTGTCAAAGATAACATACCCCACTACCTTTGTTAGGATATTATTATACCATCTCCATACTACTTAGTTCTTTTCTTAACCCACATTATTGCCTCATACTTCCTTATGTGTTGTGTCATTTAAAGTAGTTATGAGGAAGAATGTGGTGGATCAAAGGAAAAGAAATCATTTCTTTTTTTATCTCAAGCAAAACTGCCAGTTAGCAACAGGAAAATCAGATGTTGGTATTGATATCAACATAGATATAACTGTGGATATAGATGTAGATTGTAGCATGCATAATTCCTGAAACTTATGATGAAATACTGTGACCAAGAAAACAATAAAAATGCATAAAAACTTTTACTATAACAGTAAAATGGTAAAATATGCTATTAATTTTAAACCTATAAAAACATTTTATGAAGAAAAGGTAAACTGGAGTCTTTAATTTTTTAAAACAACATAGAGGAGTCATATTTCATTTAACCTTTGTTATGCACTCGAAATTTGGGGTTCATATATCAACTTAACAATTCAAGAATTAGACTGTGAAACAAAAGGTGAGCATATATTCATGTTGTTATGACAGTTGGGAGAACTTATAGTCAATTTTCCTGACCCCTTTCTTTATTTGTTTTAAAAATACCTCCTTCTTTTCTTATTTTAAAAGACACAGCATTCAAATATTGTACCAGTTACCATTTCCCATTAATATTTGATATCCCATAATACCTCCAGATTTATTTTAAATTTTTTTATAACTCCAATCTTTTACTCATTTTCAGGGGTTTGATCCTGAAATTTGACTTCTTAAATAATACTGCTTCATATATATTAACTCTTCTGGCCACCTCGAACTTTAGAATCAATTTATCATCAATTTTGTGTAGATAATTGATCTCATCAATGTGGTTATAACCCAAGAATTAGTTTCTATTCTTCTATAATTATCCTTTACATCTTGCCTGTTACTAAGCTTTCATCAGTAACACCAAGCTTTTATTTTTTTAAATTTCTAAGTATTATGGGAGTACGCATATTTATTTTTGGTTATATGGATCACTTTTATAATGCTTGAGTCATGGTTATAAGTGTGCCCATCAGCCAGATAGTGTCCATTGTACCCATTAAGTAGTTACGGTCCATCCGCCCTCCCACCCCATCGTTTGATTTCCATTGAGTTTTATTTCCCTCTATGCACATGTGTGCTCATTGGTTAGTTCCCATTTAATAGCGAGTACATGTGGTGTTTGTTTTTCCATTCTTTAGATATTTCACTTAGGATAATGGTCTCCAGTTCCATCCAAATTGTTGCAAAAGGTATTAAGTCATCTTTCTTCAAGGCTGAGTAAAATTTCATGGTATGCATATACCACATTTTGTTAATCCACTCTCTTTTTTTAACAAGATGTGAAGGAAAGAGTTAACACAGCATCTAGATCCTCAGAAAGGCATGCTAACAGGGATGAGTATTTGCTGGCATACTGGGAAGTTGGCTTTTGTACTGTTCCCTCCATCACTAACTGATAAGATTGTTGCATTGTACCAGCTTGACTGAACTGTAAAAACAATATGATTTATGAAGCTTTTCTTCTGGGATTCTGGAATTTTGTATTTGTAGATAGCCAATGATTGCTTATTAACCATCTCCGAAAATCCCTTAGACTCTGAGTCTCAAATATACTTTCTTGGGCAGAAATGTTGAATTTTATGTCTGGGTAAAAGCACACTCAATGTGGTCCCTTCAGAGAGCGTATGGGAGGCATGCACATAAATTCCTTCAGACAGTCCGATAATTTTCTCCCTTACTAATTCAGCTGTGCATTCTTACTGTGCTGCCATAATAAATATCATTCATGAGTACCACTAGATGCTGAGTCCTGTGATTCCTAGGAAAGCACTGAACCTCAGGTAGTACCGGGCCCCTGACACAAACAGTGTCAGAGTGCTGCCACACAATGCTTCTGTCTGAGCACAGTTCCCATGTCTGTAAAGGACCCCAAGACGTTTCTTCTCAGATGTCTTGCCATTATCTCAAAGTAATGTGTTAAAAGGAAAAGTGTCTTTTAATTAAATATAAACACTTCACAAATCTATTAATACAAATGGTAATAATATTCTTTAGGCTAATTAATTACTTATATTCAAAACCTTAGTGTGATCTTGGAGAGCAAGAAAGACCTATAATGAAGAACATAGGTCTTGAATTGAAGAATATTTCTATCTGAGCTTTACATTCAAACCCCAATATATTAATTTAATGAACTTGGGCAAGTAGGACATAGCTTGGCATGGAATGGAAACTTAATACACTATAAGTATTTATAAGGATATTAATCATATATTATTATTCCTTCACCTTCTATTATCCTGTTACTGTTCATCAAATATTATACAAACTGTACAACTTATACTAATAAAGTCATTAACTATTTCGCTTTTCTCATTGGTACCCCACCAATCTGACCTCATTTTCTCATTTCTAAACTACTGCAATAATCTATTTTGGTCTCCTATTCCTTTCTAACTTGTTTTTCTAGATTAATGTTTTGAAGTGAAAGTTTTCAAAATCTGCTGGAGGAAGCTCATCCTTATCCAACTTGACTGACTTACAAACTGGAGAAATTTGACTCCTTACAAACAGAAGAAATTAGGGCATTGATATCCACACAGGAAGCACACCATTGAAGATCAAGGCAGAGATAATGGTGATACAGCAAAGCCAAGGGACACCAACGACTGACAGCAAAACACCATAAGCTAGGAAGAAGCAAGAAATAGCTCATAGCTCTTAGAAGGAACCAATCCTGCTGACACTTTGATCTTGGCTTTCCAGCCTCCAGAACTGAGAAGCAATAAATTTCTACTGTTGAAACTACTCAGTATGTGGTACTTCATTATGGCAACTCTAGCAAACTAAACATACTACTAAGCACATTACCATCTCCATGCCTTTGTTCTCCCTGCAATGCCTTCCTTAGAAACTCCCTCCCCTTTTAAGAACCAGCCCAATTTACATAACCACCACAAACTGTTTTTCAGCTGTGTTAGCTCTTGGCAAACTTCAGTTTTTTGAAACACATAATAGTACTTAATAATTCACCTGTAAAATATCATGTACTATTTTATTGATTACTTGAAAATAAAAGCAAGCCTCTTAATTTTATATTATACATTTAAACATAAAGCCAAATCGGAGTATCATTGTGGACACTACCATTAACATAGGATACCTGTAGTAGTTTAGAATGTATATATTGGCTTTGGGAATACACAAATATAAGTGTTCCAAGAGGATCAAATAATGGCTAGTATCAACAAGGGTAGAGAGAGTACTTTCTAACATAATAATCAACGTATTTCAACTGATATGAATTGAGACAGGGAGTGATTGAACCTTTATGCTTCTTCTTTGCTCATAAATTTAAAAGCCTACTATTTGGTGATATTCATCTTGCTTTGTTTATGGAATATTTTTGTTTTACTTGCACGAAAGGAACTAATTATAGTTGACAGACTTCACAAAGCCTATGCATATTAATGACATGTACAGATTTTCAAGAGCACTTTAGAACTCTTTCTTTAATCATCAAAATTTGTTTGGTGTCCTTACTAAGATCTCTAATGACCTCTTAATTTCAAAATCTGATATTCTGTTTTCACTCTTGTTGCTATTGGACATCTGAAAAGCAATTGACGAGGCTGAACATTCCCTCCATGTCAAGTTACTTTTTCATTTGGCTTCTTTTATGTAAATTAAAAATAAAATCCTAAGCCCTCCACCAACTGAACATACCCTGAGGCCAACAGGACCCCAGAAATCCTAAAATTGACTTCCTGGCCATGAACGGAAGGGAGGTCGGACATGCCTTGTTATACTCCTACTCTTTTGAAGTTTAGACACAACAACCAACAAGAATTAATGTTAAAATAGAGATTATAAGACTAACAAAACAGAATTTTTGTGGCAATAAGATACTAAATTATAAATAGGACCTAAGGCCATGAAAAGCAAAGGTTAAGTCATGCCTACAGGCCACCAATTTGCTCAGCAGATCACTTTGAGTTGGCTTGCTCTATGACTAGTAGATTTCCTTATATTAACTTAGGCATTCCTTGCTACTGACTCCATATTTTTAGAAAAAGCTCAACTCTCAACCAGTTGCCAATTAAAGAATTTCTAAATACACCTATGCCTGGAAAGCCCCACTTCCAGATGTCCTGCCTTTTTAGGCCAAACCAATGTATAACTTCTATGTATTGATTTATGATTTTATCTACAATTTCTGTCTCCCTGAAATGCATATAATGAAATTGCAACCTGACCACTTCAGGACCACTTACTCAAGGCTTCTTTGGTGTATATATATCCTCAGGGCATGATCACTAACATTGCCTCAGAATAAACCTCTTTAAATTATTTTAGAGTTTAGTTCTTTTTTTCTTTCCTAGTTTTTTTAGTTATATGACCATTTATTTACTTGTCTTTTCTTGGTTCCTCCTCCATTATCTACCAACTCACCCATTCTCAAGTAATTAACTAACAAATAAATGCTTGTGACAACCAAGTCTATAGCAATATTTCCAAACTCATTCCAGACACACATTCCCAACAGTCTCTTGGTCAGTAGACAAGCTAGTAAATCATAATTACTGTCCTGTCAGAATCAAAGTAAACTACTTTGCATGTGTAATGTCACTTGTGTACCCTTCAGCCCCAAAATCCTACTTTGAATTAGCTTAATTGGCTAGATTTTTGTACTGTTAATAATCAATAATTACTTACCTCTGGCCTAAAACACTGTCATTACAGAAAAATATATCAAAACAAAACCTTATTTTATAAGTTGCTTCCACTAAACCAATAATGATTGGAAATGATGGAAGTAAACAAAAAGTTTTAGAAAAATTTCTTCTTTCCTTTCACAGTATGACTTTTATGCTGTAGTTGTTTGCAAATAACATTGCTGAAAATTAATTTAAAATTGATGAACTTAAAAGTATATTTTTATTTGTGTTTGGATTTTACTGAAGATGTTTATAGACTTTAAACACTCCCAGTGACTCCCCATTCCTCTGGTATAAATTTCACTTCTTAGACTAGCATTAATGGCTTGACACAATCTGACCCAAATCTACCCTTTCAGCTCCTTCTCTTCTACTGGACCATGAAACTTACATTCTGATTGAATCCACTTATTTGACATCCAGACAGACATTTGAGTTTCCTGCCTCAATATCTATGACTGTTTTCAAAGACTTTTCTTCTATATGAAGTAACACCCCCCTTTTCTCTTTCTACTGTCAAAAACCATGCCTGTTGTTAGCACAAAGCCTATTTCTTCATCATTCTTTCCCCATTAGCCTATGCCATTTTTACTCCTTCTTTAAAGTGATAACAATAGTATGTCTGTAGTTTATTGGAAATATATTTTTTTCTACTTAACTGTGGGTTTCTTGAGGTCAAATATCAATGTCTACCTGACATTACAAACACAGGATGCAATACTTAGATATCACTCAAATATTTGCAGAACTGAACTGCAGTTCACTGTGAAAATCTGTCTTCTGTGTATATAGTTGCAACTTCAAAACAGGAGAAAATATTCAATGATTATAAATAAAAACTCATCTAGTAAGCCTTTACTGAATGACAGAAATAGTACGAGTAATAACACATCTGAGCACAACAGGGTATTACACTGAAAACAAAACTGAAGAAAATAAACTAACACTACGGACAGCAGATATGATCATTTCCTTGGAGCCAAATCATACTTTACGTTAGTCAGAGGAGCTGAAAATGGAAATTGAAGTGACCTGGGAAACAAGACTCACAGACCTTCCTTTATAAAGAATTGTACAAAGTAGTTCAGCACTCCTTAGAATAGAGGAGGACTGAGAGCACAGAACTCTCAGAAAAAAAAGCAAAGAATAGATTGCTTAAAGCTCTATAAGCTACTATCAAATGCAAGATAAAAGAAGTATGAGGTGATAGTAATGTCAAGCAGCACAAAACAAGAACAAGAAGAACTGCATTTATTGAGGCTGGGCTGGAGAAGAGGTCGAGGAAGACTTGCTGTGCTTTCTGGAAGGAAAAGAGAGTGGGAATAGAACAAATCTCTAAGAAAAATGATTGTTTTGTTTTAATTTTGGTCATCTGATATTAATATATGATAGCATTTAAAGCCAAAGCTCCGAGGTGAAAGATAACTGATCTCATATCTAAGTTTCATCTCCTAGGAGCTAGATGGCTTAGCATAACTTACTTATGCATCAGATGCCTTCTCTCTAGAATAGGAACAATAGCAGTACTTACTTCAAAGAACTATTTAAACACAATAAAATAGAGTATATAAGTATTCAGCACAAAGCCTGTTTTGCTAAGTGCTCAATAAATATTAGCTATTTTTTCTGTCTTTAAAACTTATGCTATGTGTCAGAGATCCTAGAAAGGCTTTCCTGCCCCCAAATTCAGGACTGATCACTAAATACTTAGGGTACCATAATATATTAAACAACTTCCATTCTTTTATAACTCTGTATAGAGAAGGATGTAATTTATTGGGCACTTTCTTCATAATTCAGTATCTTTCATAATTGATTCTGATATTTTACTCAATAGAAATGTTTATGTTGGGGGGAAGGTCAAGTAGGGAATGACAGAGAAACGTACAATAAGAGCAAGGAGGCATGAAAAATGTACTATGTCACAATTTTCTCAGGCTAGCTTTAGGACGCAGTAAAGTATATATGATCATTGATCTTATAATTCATATCTTTTGGGAGATTTTTCCATAGTTCTTATAACAACAAAATATAGGTAAGTATAATTTGAAAACTGAAAATATGGTGAAATAATATAGACCATATTTAAAAGTAAGAGATGATAAAAAAAAAAAGGTTGTGCTATATGCCAGCCTAGCTTCTCTTCAACTATTCTGTTAACCATTTATAATAACTGCAATCATGAAAGTAGACAATGATATGGAGTAAAAAATTGAGGCAAAAATCATCACTGTGAAAGTTTATATTACTGATCAGTAGTTAAAAATGGCAATGCATATTCTTAAGACATTTGGTAATTTATGGTCTTTTTTTATAGATTATGAAGTAAAAAAAAAATAATGTCCATGGAATAATGGAAATTGCCCAAGACTTAAGAAATTATAAGATTTCTGGGACCAAATGCTGCTTACACTTCGCCTCATTCTAATGTATCATTGGTTAACATTATTCTTAAGAGTTTTCCTAGCTTCTTATCATATTTTATGCTGACTCAATTTGATTCTAAAACGGAACGTAATAAAAAATTAAGAAATATATATTACTTAAGATTCATTCTCTTGGAAATTATTATTCACTCCAATTTAGCAGACCCCAGCCAAAAGATGAGCACTGTGTTCAACATGGGAATGAGAAGAGCCAACTGTATTGAAATGGGAACAAATTATTTTAATAGCTGGATATAAAATCCCTCTTAAGAAGATAGTTACTTGTGCTGAGAAAAAATTTGGCAAATCTACTTGGAGTAGAAATTAAGAACTTAGCATATCCACAACACGGATGGCTCTGCTGTGCTCAGAATATGTGGAACAATTTGTGGGTTGATTCAGAGAGAAACCAGGAAGAAGAAGATAAATGAGTAAGAGATAAAGTAGGTGAAAGCCCATACTGTGGCAGGAGATGCCACAGGCCATGCTTCTGCTTTTTGTAACCTTGGAAGGAGGTCAGTATGATCTGCACATACAAGTGATGTCCTGGGGACCAGAAGACAGACAGTGGTAGCCAATCTCTGAGATGATCTCGATGAGCATTTCCTTCTTGTGTTTATGCCCTCATATAATCCCTTCCTACATTGATCTATATGACATACAAGGTATAGTACAAGTGAAGATATGTCATCTGCGACACTGTTATAAAAGCCTATGGCTTCTGTCTTTAGCATTCTCTCGCTCACTTGCTCTCTCTCTCATTACTTCTTCCGAAGGAAGTCAGCTGCCTCGGCATGAGAACATTCAGGTAACCCATGGAGACATGGAGAGGCCTCACGCGGCAAGGAATTTAAAGCCTTGAGCACACAGCCAGTGAGGACCTTCACTGAAGATGTCTACCAGGGCTGGTAAATTTGATAAAGTAGAGTATGCATGGTACAGGAAGATTTTTGGGAGAGGGCATCACAAAAGGGACTGAAGTATATGTCCAGGTGACACAGAAGAGAACTGAAACAGCACTCACAGATGTAGGCAAGGTTAAAGAAATGTAAAGAAAAGAAGTTGACGGGAAATTTCCGATAGCGCATCAAACATGGACTAGACTTCCACAGCCAAAAAACTTCGGAGTTGTGTCCAGGGTTTAACGCTGCAAAGCAGCAAACCTAGCTCAAATCTGGTTCCAGAAAGTTAAAGCAGAAATATAAAAGACTATAATACAAGAATAAAATATGAAAGTATATACATGTATACTATATATAATACATAAATATGTAAGTGCATAAATAACATAGATCACTTAAAAGTTCTGTGTATCAGAATATAAAGTAATATATATAGTATAAAATAATTAATAAAAGCATAGTGTAAGAAAAATAACTATCATAAACAGACATAATAAAACTAAATGGCATGTAAAGCAGAAAACAATATAATATATTCATCATAATAAGTAGTAACAAATAAGGTTAACTATGTGTGCCCTCTTTTATAATTTTTGTACAGAGAATGCTTAAATTTCGGAAGTGAATCTGATAAATCCTACACCAATCTTTAGTTGAAAAATGAATGATCTAGAAGGCTTAGTATTTGCATAATTACTGCTTTACAAACTCAGTGCTTTTAATGTGACTTTTTTGTTGACAAAATACATTGTTTAATTACATGTTCCCATATAGCCTATGAACATATAAAAGAGAGGTGATATTATATTATGTACATATATTTTTACTCAGGTAATGTTTTGTCAAAAATAGTATATAAAATGGCAATACCTAAATGTGTTACATTGTTGAAGTCTAAGGATGTTTAAGACATTGAGACTTTTTTATTCTATGCCCTCTCTGTATAACTAAGGCACATTCTTTAAAAACTTTTCCAAAATTTCCACAGATTATCTTTTTAACAAATCTTATATAAGAAACTTTTTGCAATATCTCACCCAATAAGGTCAGTGTGGTCATTATAAACTATGTCCAAAAATTTTTTAATATTTCTCTCTCCATAAGGTGAAGACTAATTCCCCATGAAATATATGCTGGACTTAGATTCTTGATTGTAATGAATAGAATATGGCAGAAGTGTTACTGTGTGCCTTTGGAAAATAGGAAAATATACATATATACCTGCCTGGCTTTCTTTTGGATCACCTATTCTAAGAGAAGCCAATAGCCACGTTATGAGGAAACATACAGTGTGAGGAGAGAGCCATAGGGAGGAACTGAACTAAGGCCCCTACCTCAACACCAGCACCAACTTCCCCGCCATGTGAACAAGACATCTTGGAATAGAACCCTACACCTTCCCAAAAGCCTTCGGATGACATCTGACTGCAAACTCATGAGGGATTCTGAACCAGACCCCTCTAAGTCTTGCCTGAATTTTGGCCCACAAAATCCATGAGTGTAATATTATTATTGCTTTAAGTCACTAAGTTTGGGGGCTTTTTAATGTTGTAATTAATATCAAATTCAATCAGCTCATTATTTTATATTTCATTCTCAGTTAAGAAGCATTAGAGAAGACAGATCACTATTTATGCAGGACGAAAACTACAATTTAAAATGTGTACAATTAATATCGCTTTAACAGTTTTTCTTTTAATGTTACATATGCTAATTTTTGCATGTATAGATAGATGTGCCATTTGTATGAGCTTTCATTGCTAATCATTACATGTAAGCGTGAAAACTCAATTCCAAATTAAGAAAGCACATTGTAAATCTAGTTACTTAGTTGAAATCTCACAGTAGAATGTGCCTTGAATGTGACATTTGATTCTTGCTCAAAAAAAAGTATATAGTTATATGCTTTGTATAAAATTATTATAATTACAAAATTGTGTCCTATTTTGTGTGGCACAATATTTTGTTAATCACAATAGTAAAAACAATAAACTACTGATAACTTGTTGGAAATAGGAAACTAAATTTTATATGAGAAATACTTCATTAAATTCATACTGCAAGTTAGTTGACTTATATATTTAGTGGTGTAATAAAATTCACCTTTGAATTACGAAGGTAGTATTTATTGAATGTTCATGGTGTGAAAGCATTGCTTTTCATTTATTATTGTTGCCATTTTACCAATTAGGAAAACACGACAAAGACAAGTCAAATCACTTACAAAGGATCTTGTGTTTAGTAAGTGGTAAACTAAATTTGAAGTCAGGCTCTTGAATATATGTCTTCTTAAGTATACTGATATCTTAATCTGGAATCTAATTTTCCCACTTAAACATGATGAAAGATCTGAAAATAAACACTCATATAAAATGGCACATATATCCACAAATTTAAAAACTAACACATCCAGGCCCTGGAGCAGTGGCTCGCACCTGTAATCCTAGCACTCTGGAAAGCTGAGATGGGGAAGGATCTCCTGAGCTCAAAATTTGAGACCAATGTGAGCAAGAGCAAGACCTTGTCTCTGCTAAAAATAGAAAAATTAGTCGGGGGTGGTGGCACATGTCTGTAGTCCCAGCTACTCAGGAGGCTGAGGCAGGAGGATCGCTTGAGCCCAGGAGTTTGAGAAGTGAGCTATGATGATGCCACTGCACTCTTGCCTGGGCAACAGAGCAAGACTCTGTCTCAAAAAAAAAAAAAAAAGAGAAAAAAGAAAAAAAGAAAAGAAAAACATATCCATCACTCAAAGCAAGATCAACCTAGCAATATTGATTGCGTGCATGCTAAATTATTTCTACCTTTAAGTACAAATTAGTATGTGAGCAAATTGCAGTACAATTTTTAATGATTTTAAAATCTCCTTAAGACAACATATTCAATTCTATTAGAAAAGGTATATAAAAATTGTTAAACCAATATGCACTCCCTGTAAGCCACTTGGAACTCTAGGGGAAAAAAAGCAACAAAATCACAAGCCAGGTTATTTTAATGTATTGCTGTTATATTAAATAAAGAATAATGGCAGTCCTTGAATAGTTAAAAACATATTTTTAGGGTAAGATGAAGAATTGATGACACTCAGGTGGACTTAGGTGCTGATGAGATTTGAGCTGCTTTCATTCCTGCCTTTGCTGTTTCAGTATCCAGGAACTTGCTGCATTCCCCCTGCTATTAGGTAGAATAAATATAGAAGGCACTCCACATTGTCTAAAAATAGACCTCAGTCCACTTTGACAAAGCACTTCATCCAGCAGCACTCCACTGCCACACTCTCATTAAACCAATGGAGATGTCAGCATCATCTATTTTGCTTCTACTGCAGAGCACAAGGCTTCTTCAATATTTTGACCTGTCTCCACCAGAAAGGAAGAATTTGATTTGTAAAAAGACATGGGCCTGACTGCGTTAGATATTAATGAATCCGCCAAGGAAGCCTCCATATGGCTGTTGAAGCCGTCTGTCAGTATTCCCATTATAAGTCTCTTTCTCTAATGGATTATATATAATATGTTCACAAAAATTTCACTTCGAAATGAAATTTGGCATGTAGTTTGTACATTTCTGGAATAATCCTGATTTTTTTCTTCTTTCATTAGCCAAGAAAACCTCCAAAAATTCAGTGTCTTAGACTACAAAGCTGTGCTCTAACTCAACTAACAAGAAAACTATATGATAAGACTAGCCAGCCCAGTTCTGGAGAAATAGAAAAATAGAAATCTTAATCAGAGAAAATATAAATACACCAATTTTAGCAAAATTTATTTTTTATATACATTCAACTTCTCTCTCCCAAAATATCTACAGAGTTTACACTATTACAAGTAATATTAGAGAATTTAAATCGTATTTTTAAAACTATTTTAAGTTATTGTCAGTAATTAACATTTTAGCTTCCAAAGGAATTCATTTAGGACTACCTCACTTTCTTGATAAAACCTGATAAAATTTCAGGTAGATTAAAATAAATGTGTGCGTGTATGTGAGTGACCGCACAAGGGGTTGGTGCCTTATAACGTCTACATTGTTCAAGAGTCAATTATATACACACATATATATATTGCTTTTTTCTGCTATAAAATGAAATATGATGATAGAAAATATGTAAAATAGATATAAATGTAATGGAAAAATAAACATTATGCAAAATCTCATCCAAATATAATTATATATTGTTTATAGCCCCTCAAGTATGTTATATAAGCACATAAGTGTGTATAAATACCTAATACAAATATATATGCAACTTATGTCCAAACTTTCAATATCAAATATTCTATTTACACTATATTATTAATAAAAAATAAAAGTATGCAGATATAATATTTTTGGTCCATGAAACCCGCACCATTGTGTTTTTTCCTAATATCTTGTTTTCTTAATTTCCTTAGTCCAAAGCTTACAACTTAATCCATATATACCTACATAGTGATCTATACATACATATACACACAACAAACTGTTCCATACATCCATTCATGCATACATACATATATATGTAAATTCAATTAACAATTTAATGATTCTATCTATGGAAAAAACACCATCCTAAGTGGTAGAGATAAAATGGTTAATAAGACCAATAAAGTTCACATCCTCATTTAAATTACAGTTTTGAGGGGAGGGAGACAACTAATAAATGCACAAGTCAATTTTTAAAGTAATTTCAGATAATGGTATTTACTCTAAAGGTGGCCATTCTAGGAATAGGTTGGCATTATGACCTCAGGGAAGGAGAAGGCAGGTCTTGCCCAGAAGTTAAAGATCATAGGTAAATCTTAAGTCCCTAGAAAATATTAATTAATAGTCTTGAAAGCTTAATTTTTGGCGGTTATAAGGGGAAGACTTTCTAAAGCCCTTTAGCTTAGAATATTTAGACCTAGACCCATATGGCACAGTTCAATTAGGTAGAGAAGAGTCAGGATAAGAAGCTGAGCATTAAAAATCATTTTTCCGCAGCCTTGGTGGATTGTGAGAAGAAAAGGAGAAACAAAGGGATACTGAAGATTTGAGCTGCTGAAGTCCTAGTTACCCACATATCTTGATTTTAGAGCAATACCTTGAGAGGGTCAGGAAGTCTCTCCAAGAATTCGGTACATTTGGGGAAGCCCCAAAACAATGGGGGCATGAAAGCGTCCTGACAAAGCCAGTCGACAAACAGAGACCCGGGATCCAAAGATGTGGGTGGTGACTTTGAATACGATAATAAATCACTGGGACCACAGCCAATGGAATAATCTACCCTGTGCCAAAACAAGACCATTAACATTGTCACAGGAGGTAATACAGGAGCAAACTAGACCGGCTACATACATCAGATACCAGAAAGGATCTAGAAGATTCCATGTAGAGGTGACCCTTTTCCATCCCTCGGCCATGTTGTCCCTGCAGTGGAAAGTGCACTGCCTATATACTCAAAAGTCACTTAGAAGAGGAATGCAGGAGAAGGAGAATATCTAACAAAATGAATGTTAATTCTATTATAGTAGACTGATTTATATTAAAAATGTCTTTGTTTATTAAATAAGACAGAGTTTTAATCCACTAGTCTGATTTTTCAGGAGAAAGGTCTAAAAGGAAGAAGAGTTATAGAGATTTAAAAGCTACATTTGCTTTCCATATGTGAATAAAGTGGTGGTAAGTCCCGAGCCTATTACGGGGGTTAAAGTGTATGGTTAAAGGCTTTGACCTGAATTTTGCTTCTTCGGAGATAATTGAAAGTAGAGACAGAGTTTTTTTTTTTTTATTATTTTTTAATCCCAAGTTATTCTGCCCCATGCCCATCACCTTTCTTTGTTTCAACTGTGAAGAAAGGGTTACACATGAATATTGGGCAACTAGACAGTGTCGCAAACAAGCCAAAGAAATGGATGGTGTTGCTTGTGTTCTTGCTCCTGTTCCTCTAGTTCTCACTGGCTTTCTGGGAAAGAAGGCCTCATTCACAGGTTGTATCTCTCTATTTTTAATCTAGTTTCCTTTTTTCATCCATGAGAAATGGATGGACCCATTCACACGATTATTTAACAGGTAGTTTTTAAAATACGTAATATACATCTGATGTGATGCTCAATGTTGGGGACACAAAGACATAATTGCTTTCTTCAAAAAGATAGTCTAGGAAATGAGAGTGATGAAAGAAATAGAACTTCACTTCTTCAGGCTGATGAGAAAGCTCTTTGATTTTAAAAAATAATGGCATCACAGTATGATGCTATGTGCCACTTCTCAAGAAAGTTAGAGGAAAAAATAACATGGCATATTGATTAGATGGAGTGATCAAAATATTGTTAATAATAATTAAAAATTATAATACATAGGCACTATTTATTGAACTCTTATTACACACTAAGTACTATGTTGTGAAACATAATTTAGACAAGTGGTTCTCAATCTTGGCTGCACATTAGACTCATTTGGGAGCTTTTAACAACTGTGAGGCCCAGGCCACACCAAGGCCAATTAAGTCATAATCTCTGGGGTAGCAACCATGTTTCTGTATATTTTACAGCTCCCCAGGTATTTCTAGTGTGCAACTGAGTTTGGGCCCTATTATATTAGAGACATTTTAAATATGTATTCTTTATTGAATATAGACTTTTGAAAATTTGGTCCATGTTTAGCTTTTCTATATGCTACTAAAGCTGAATAGTACCAGAGATTGTGGTATGTGAGAACAGAAATGTGGTTTCAGAATAAAACAATGGGATTTAAGTGTGCTTCCTCCAGCTGGCTCAGAAAAGCATTTCATTCATAGTAGCAGGAAATGAGAATATATAATTCTCATTCAAATGAAGCAGAGCTATCCCTATATTATAACCATGTACACAGTGCAAGGAGCAATATTTGTATTATTATTCAGAGACACAAAAATAAATGTAGATATTAATATATAGCCACGAAACTACACATCCTAGAGCAGTCATGTGGCAACAAGAGTTTTATTTACTGCTTTTTCATTCAATAACTTTATTAAAACATAACATCGACAAATCAAGATAGCAAACTTTGCTACTGAGGGCATAAACTGGTAGACCAGATTTGCCTAAGAGGTGTTTCCTGTTTGGTGTGTGTACAAAGTTTTAAAAACTTGATGATTTAAAGCATGAACAACATTTAGTTTTGTCATTTTAGACTTGTCTGTGTTCTTGCATGGCAATAGTTGTCTTTAGATGAATAACAGATGGCACATTTGGTCAGGGCAGCACTCTCCAGCATGCCTCTGTCTTCTGCCTGGAGTGCACCACTTACTTATACTACCTGCCTCATCTCCACAGTTGTTGGTTATATGGTCCATTCTCTCTGAATTCATGAAATTATTAATTACAATAATAAATATGAAACAATATGTGCGGTACTCTAAAAATAAGTTATTTATTTAAAATCCCAATTCAATATATCATAATTCAAGTCACAAACTTGAGTAGTAGAATGATACTGATATTACTGAATAACTATATTAATCAAAACTTTATAGTAATTCAAAATAAAATCTAAAGACAATACAAAATGCATAAGTACCTAGATTTTTAAAAATTTGCATAAACTGTATAATAACCATTTATCTGTCTACCTTATGCAAATAAGCATGAATCAAATAACTAATTTCTTTTGCTTAGCCAATCAAAGGGTAAGCAATTGGAAAAAATATTCTATCTTATTGCTTATTAATTTCCCTTCTTGCTGCTCCAGAATTCGTAGCTACTTTATCAGTCTTTATGTGAGTCTCACATGTCTTCTATCATTTTGCTGATTGATATGACAAAGGAGACCATTCTGCTGCTTGGTTATTAGATCACCTCCTGCTTAATATCTAAAAACTAGCATTACCACTTCAAATTTCAGTGCGTTAGCTCTCTTGGTCCTATTCTTTCTGTCTGCTGAAAAGCTTATTTTGAATCTTTTCCTTTCCATATCTGTCATTGTTGACTGCACTGTCCTCTGAACTTTTTCCCATATATTGTTCAGCAGATATCATTCCATTTACCTGCCCTTTCACCTGTTTTCTGTATTGCATCTTTATTTTTAACTTCCAGCAATAGCTCTCTCCCCACTGAATCATTTCCAACAATGTTCCGTGGACAATTTCTATTCTCTTTATTCAAAATAATAATGAGGAGAACAAAAATAATAAAGAAGAAGAAGAAGGAAATAAATAAGCCAAATTACTTGAATAGGTATTTATTAGCTACATGCCTATCATTTGTAATTTTTACAATACTCTTGAAATAGTTATTTGTCTTAGTTTAAAATAAATATATTGAGGTTCATAAGATTGAATTATTTTCTCAAGATTACCTTATACATGTGTTCAAGATTTAAAGGCAGGGCTATGTACTAATAGCTACCACTCACTGAGCACTTCTTATGCATCAGGCCAAATAAATGCAAGACCCCACTGAAGACTAACAAGAATCCCTGAGCAAAGGTACTATAATATCACCAAGTAATTATTCATCTTATAAGCTTCATTGATACTCAAAGCAATTTGCTCAAGATCAAATACTCAGTGAGTGGAGATTTTGTTATTCAAATCCAAGCAGTCTGGCAGTGGGATGGGGCCTCAATCTCCCCTCAATACTGTGTAGTTTTACTTTATTAAGCTATGTTACATACAAAAATTTTTTGGTTGTTGTATATTCTTCTTTTTTTCAATAGCCATTATTTCAGGGAAAAAAATTAAGCAAGATGTATCACTTAATATCAAAAACTAGACTGGCTCCAAAATGAATATACAATGCAAATCCCAATCTCTATCCATCTATAGAGAGAAAGAAGAATGAAAGGAAAAATGAAAGAAACACTTAACTGGTTATTTTTATTATGTTTTAAAAAATAATCCTTATTCTATTGAGTGTCATAGTTTTTAAATTCTGACTTCCCTAACTAAAAAAAATGATTTTAAATTCTATTCTCTAACTTACCTTCCAAGTATATACATTTCTCAGGCAAGTCAGTTTTTACAATTGCTATCCTTTTCTGGGACCCTAAATTCACCCTTCATTTCAACTCGATTTTAATTACCATCTTTCAAAATGTGCTACATCTAACTTAGAAAATCATTTTGCCACCATTTGAGATAAAAGTAAAGCAGAGATATCCTTTAACTGTGATAGAATTTTAAAGTATTTGCATTAGAGTTTATTTTTATGTGAATATATTCACTTTCATAAAGTGAGAGTGAGTTTCCAAGCTGACTAGAATAAATATATTTCAATCAGCCACAATTCCATTAAAGTTGCTATTATTCTTATACACTAAAACATATTTTTCATCTGATACTCCATTTTGAAATTCAAGGTATATAGTTTATTTTCCATACATAGAATAAAAGACAAAATTGAAAATCAACTCAGTATATTTCAAATGATGGGCAAGTTAGAACAACAATTTTTACTTGAGCTGACCAAGGTCAGCATCTCAAAGCACAATATATTCTTGAAGAATATTTTTCAAGGCAATTCTCTTCAAAAGTACATCTCAAATCAAGTGTGTCTGGATATTGTTATTTTGATGCAGGCTAGCACCAAAATATCCAAGTCATTTGTATGTTCAACAGAACATACAGAAAATCTATTGATATTCCTTTTTGAAGGGTCATTCAGGGTATTAGCATTTTTATAACTGGAATTGTCTTTTTAATTTCATATTTTTCAGTTTCTTTTTATAATATTGTTCTAAGATAAATATATATTGTATTCTATATGGCAATGAACTATTTTTAACATACAGACACAGAATTAAAAATAATCACTTGGTCTGAAGCACAGAATAGAAGAATGTTATCACTATTCTTTCAAGGGAGAAATATAATTTAAAAATAATGTTCAACTGATATCTGGATTTCAGTGCATAAAAATACCTGTAATATTATTTAATAACCTCAAAGTGTTATAAAATTCAGCAAAGAAAATAGTCATAATCACATCTTTAGGTTTTCATTTCTATAAAATCTACAAATCTATTTTAGCACTTAAATTCAGTGACTTCAAGAGGGCTATTTGATTGAACACTTTAAAAATAGAAATGACTACCAATTTACTGAACCAATCAATTAGCTATTTATTTCTTCGACAGGACTGACTGACTCCTTCTAGCCATGAGTTTTTCAAATAGGTTGTTTTGTCTCCCATTATACTAAGTTTGCCACCAATGCATTGCAGTCAATATCTTTTCATTGAGATAATGTGATACTATCTGAAACACCTCATCTTACAAAGGGAATTATAGAACGTTTAATGGGGTGTGTTCTAGGGCAACAAATTCATATTATAATTTTGAGATCTTTATGTGGTTTGAATAAAATACAAAGAAAAATGCTATGTATCATTTGTATTATTCTGACAAATCTAGAATTAATTGTACAGTTAGCTGGGTGGTTTATAAGTAAAAGAATCATAGATTTACTTGAAAGTTGATATTCAAATTGAAGTACACAAAATAATGTTTCATTCACATATATTAATGTAACCAAGTTTTGATGAGTTAGCAGCTAATCAAGCAGACCCTAGGGTATTACTAAAGGTTGAAAGGTTTTAGAAATATAAAGGATGATAGATAGAAAACTTAATAAAGTACACTGACCTTGGACAGGAGCATGAGATTAGGTTAAATGAGAGAGAATAAAGACTATTTTTTTTTTTTTTTGAGACAGAATCTCACTCTGTTGCTTGGGCTAGAGTGCAGTGGCATCATCATAGCTCACTGCAGCCTCAAACTCCTGGGCTCAGGTAATCCTCTTGTCTCAGCCCCTGAGTAGCTGAGACTATAGACATGCACCACCATGCCCCACTCAATTTTCTATTTTTGTAGGTCAGGGTCTCGCTCTCACTCAGGCTGGTCTGGAACTTCTGACCTCAAGCGATCCTCCCGCTTTGGCCTCCCAGAAAGCTAGGATTACAGGCCTGAGCCACTGCACCCAGCCAGAATAAAGATTTAATAGCATAAATCTGAATTATCTGAACTTGGACTACTAGATGTACAGTTAAACCTCAACTGGCCAAAACTGACTAAGGGTAATAAAAGAAGGAACAAAATTGCCTCATCTTTGAAGATCTAAATCACATGCATAATTAGAGGGCACAGAAAGTATGTTAGGACTAAAGGCATTTTCAGGGCCTAGTGGCCTACAGAAAAAGAAACTCAATTCACTAATCTAATCTCAATGAAATAGTTTGCAGTCTTAACCCAGAAGTTTTACTTACAAACCTCAAAAGATTACCACCCTGTGACAGGGCTATTATGTCTTGTATTTGCTTGGAAGTAATATTGAGTTAATCCTTTTACATTAAAGATTCAATTTATATTTGCCAAGAGTGATTTTCAAGGCATTTAACTCAATTTTTGTTCTCAGTAAGAGTCTGAAGTCATGAATTTTAGTAAACGTGAAACCACAGCTAAGAATCACTTAAACTTACTATCTTGTAAGATTTCTAAGTTAAAATAAAATAAAATATATAAAATAAAAAATAGAATCAAATATTTAGAAAAGTTTAGTAGTGTCAAATATAGAAAATATTTTGCTCTATGTGGAAAATAAATAAGTAGCTTTATTGTATAACAATATCCTATTCTTACAAATAAAAATATGGCTAGTAAAATGTTTTGTTTAGTTCCTAAATAGTAAAAGATTAATGTCTTAAAAGATTCAATGAATAATGAATTATGACCAAATTTAGCATTATAATAATAAGATCTAGAATAGTTAATAAATGTATTAAACAAATAGAAGATAAATTGAATGCTTATTACAGAGACAAATTTTTCTGTAAGATTTGGAATACTTACAGAAATACTTTCTCTATAACAAAATTAAAGCATACCCTAAATGATTACACCCATCTGAATATAATATCATATTTACGTATTTGTAGAAACCTGAAACTTTTAAAGGGATGAGCTTTGCCAAAAATAAAGGACATTTAAATATATACATATACAATGTGTATTTTTTTCTTATTCCTATATACGTAAGATATAGGAATATATGTATTTTTAAAACTTTTTTCTTTTTAATTATTATGGACACATGACAGTTATATAAATTTATGGGGTACATGATACAGAGGCTCATATAAAACATACAATTTATTATGGGCATCACGTACCCTATAAATTACCTAGTTCAGTACCTATGTATTAAATATATATTTAAGTGTGTGTATATATATATATATAAAGTACATATTTATTTGAATACATCTAAAATTATATATTTAATATATATGTCAAAGAGAGATTTCAGATTTAAATAGAGAGAATGTCTGACTTTTTAATTTTCATTATTAGAGATACCTAATAATAAAGTGACTTAAAAATTAAAAAAGAGAACACTTACACTGTGAGAAAATATGTTTGAAGGCTTGCATCTATCTGTAACATCATAGCAGTCTGCATATTTAGTTGAACAAAGGACTTGCTCATTTTAGATGTCAATGATGCTGTTTTGTTTGTTTACTTAAAACCATCATTTCTATAGATATTAAAAGAGAAGCTTTGGTGTCTGTCTAGTTCATTAATAGTTTTATTAATTCAGCTAGTCATCAGGTGCAATTAATCAACTGCACAACCTTTTGTGTTCTATTTTTGCTAAATGTTTCTTCTTTAGAATTTAAATTATGGAGAAAAATTGGCTGACTAATCTGAATTTCTCAATTTATTCATGTTCAATGAAAAGCTATTCATCAGCGTAAACTCTGCTGTGAGTTCAAATCAAATTTGGGCCACCTGGGAGTAAACAAAATTGTTCTTCTTCCCTAGCACTTGGAAAAAGATAAAAATAACACATTTTCAAGAAATTCAGGTTACTAATATGTTTAACTTAAATAAAACAGAGATGACAAAGGCATTAGATATTTCCACTATATCAAATGCTTTGTCCATGCACTAACAGCCTCTGAAATAGTTTTTTTAGTAGTTTTATTTCCATTGTAGAATGCTGATTTCTTTCATATCTTGTAGGTATAAAAAATTAGTTATTATCAATATCCCTAAATATGTGCAAACTTTATGGCTATTAGTCTACTGCCTTTCTTTTTAAAAAAATGAACTATTTATGGAATTGATGGTTAAAACAAATTATTCACTTTCAAAATTTTTGTTAAGCATTCAAATTCAGCAGTCCTATAAATCTAAAGTGCAGAATTTACCTGCCTGGATTTACAGGTGCTTAGTCTGATAAAATTACACATTTTTCATAATAAACATAGGGCTAACAATGTCTTACGGAGTAGGAATGAGGCTGATGTTTATTTCAGGGAGGATATCAGAGACATTAATAGTTCTCTCGAGACTCTCATAATAGTGAAACTAAACCTCACTTATTTTTGAGCACACATGGCAATATAAGATTTCATCTGTTGCTAGAGATTTAGGGACCCATGCTTGCATGTCTAAATGTTAATAAATTATCTGTAGGTTAAAAAATAAGGAACAAATTAGAGAACCCAGAAATAAAACCATGTACCTACAACCAACTGATCTTCAGCAAAGCAAACAACATATACTTGGGAAAGGATGTCCTATTCAATAAATGGTGCTGGGAAAAGTGAACAGTCACAAACAGAAGAATGAAACAGGATCCCTATCTCTCACCATCTACAAAAATTAATTCAATGTGAATTAAAGACTTAAATGTAAGGCATGAAACCATGAAAATTCCGGAAGATAATGTAGGAAAGACTTTTTTATACATCGGCCTAGGCAAAGAATTTATGGTTAAGACCTCAAAGGATAATAAATAAATGGGACTTAATTAAATTAAAAAGCTTCTGCACAGCAAAGGAAATAATTAACAGAGTGAATTGACAACCTAGAGCATAGGAGAAAATATTTTCAAACTATGTATCCAACAGAGGACTGCTATCCAAAATCAATAATAAATTTAAACAAAACAGCAAGAAAAAAAAAGAAACCACCCCATCAAAAAGTGGGCAAAAGATATAAACAGAAGTTTTTTGAAAGAAGATAGACAAATGGCCAAGAAACACAGCCACAAAGTGATACAAAGGGCATGAGAAACCAAGGAGGTGGGAGGGCGGGAGGGTGAATGTCACATAAAAACTTACCTATTCTGTACAACGAATGCTGTTCTGGTGATAGGCACACCAAAATCCCTGACTTAACCATTTAATAATCCAAGATATTCATGTAACGAAAACATTTGTACCCCTTAATTAATATTTTGAAATAAAAATTAATTAAAAAAGTGAAAATACTGAAATGGTAAAGTACACATTCCCTTTCACTGATTCTTCTTGACAACTCAAAAATATTTGGATTTAGCCTATAAAAACCCATGTATTTAATATATAGCATGAGCGATCCTCAATTGTTAAATACCCTGAACCTACAAAAATTTTATTTACAAAAACACTCACCAATGTGTACATGAGATACTGCATTATAGTGCTGCCTACCAGATGACTGTAATGCATTGGCTGAGCCTCAATTCTTGTTTAAGTAATAGCATCTGAAAAATTCAAATATTTTATGGCATTTACCTTTTATTTTTTCATGTAATGGGTCAGAATGTTAATTCGAAATTATTGTTACTAGTCATAAAAGATAAAGGAATCATAAAACTAAAAGTCTTGAAACAAAGATGAAATCTTCTGACATGCTAAAAACAGTCTCTAATAAGAACCGTATGTACAATTGGACTGTGGGTTCATTTACGAAGGAAAGAAACAATATTCAAGGACATATGAAAATGTTAGAAATACATTGTTAAAGATTTTGTCTACAGGTGCATTTAATAAAGACTTTTATTATCTGTTTATCTAATAGGAAATGAAATCTTATTTTGTGAATTATAATTTTTAGGAAAGCATTATGCATGCATGTATGGGATATCTTACTAGAAGTAAATGTACTTAGTTTAAAAATGATTGATTTATGAATTTTCTACTTGGTCCTTATCGTTAGCTTACCTCCAAACCTCTGAGGCTATCATTCCTGCTTCACAGAAAGCTAGGTAAAGCCCAGACTCACCTTCTCCCAATATAGCTGTAAGAGTTGCTGCTGTGTGATGGAAGAGACCAAAGTGTGCAAAGAGCTACAGCCCTGCGAGGAACCTGCAGAAGGTGCTTTGTGACTTGAGTATCCTTCTGAACTGCATGAGCAGTTCATCTGTATGAGCTGTACCTCAATGGCCATTATCCTTGGAAGTGAGGGTAGGGAGATAAAGGAGGCAATTCAATTTTTTTTTTCCTTGAAGGTATATTTTTTAAAAAATTCATAGAACATTTTGAAGTTCTAAAAAAAAATGTGCCTTTGTATGTGATGGCATTTTCTAAAATATTATTACAAAATATACAAAATGACATTGTATCTCACAATAAATTAAATATCTTATACAATAATGTAATAAAATCTATAGTTTGACACTGTTTTTATTCAATCATAGTATCCACATTGAACTATTTACTAAATCATAATGTTTAGGTACTAAATCACGAGATTTAAAAGATCTCTTCTTACTAATTTGTTGTTTTTGAAAATTCAGTATTCATTATAATAGGTAGTGCTGCTTAAAATGTCTGTAATGATCTACACTATTATCTGCAGCACAAATGATGTTTTCGCAGCTGCTGTATGCCTGGAGTCAGCCATGTCCTTTATGATACCTTGCCTCGGCATGGGCTCTTATTCCTAACATTTGCCTTTTAAAATCTCTATAGAGATCTAACAGAAAAAATCACAAGAACAGCATCTTTTGTGCTTCTCTTTCTCTGGAAATACCAAATCAGCAGTGTACCTTCCCATATTTAAAAAAGAAAGAAAGAAAATGTTTTAATCTTTCATTTTCCAATATAAAGTTTTTTAGCCAAAAGGGTATTTATTAAAAGAAAATAGATCTGTCACTAATTCAATGACTAACTATATAGGATCAAAACCTACTTTTTCTATGAGTATCAGACAAAAGTGAAACAAACTGTAAAGTCCAGTTCTCTTTCAGAAAAATGAAAAAAAAAAAAACATGTATCTCACTGATCTAGCAATTAAATCTAAGAAAACTTACCTTGTTCAGACTTAAGGGAAAGTAGATGTCAAGGTAGAGTAGGGTAAACAGAATTTAATCCTTGGTTTATTTCCTTCTAAATTTTGCTATGTCTTACAGACTGGAGCAGCCAATCAATCTGCCAGGAGTTCATTGCAGAAGGACAATGGTGACTTCTGCAAAATAATTCATCCTAAAAATTGTGGAGAACCAGCTTGGTTCAAATTTACAGATAGCCTTCAGACTGGAAGGATAAGTCTGAAAACAGCAAAGTTACTTGCAGCTGACCCATATCCCCACCTTCATTGATGTATTGATATCTGAGTCCTATGAATAGAGAAAACCCTATGAATATAAATGAAAGAATAGAAATATTTCTTATAATGGCAGAGGAGTGAGGTTTTGCCTTCCATAAATAGCAATTATAAACTGATTTTTTTTTTTTTTAAGAAATAACTATTTAAAAGTACTGTAAAATGACCAAAGTAGAAAGAAGCCAGAGGAAATTCTAATCTGGACTGTGGCTTTCTGGCCTAAGGGCACTAAACTCTGCAGGTATAGTTTCAGAAAATACCAGAACAGAACTCCACAGCCTTGCCAGTAGAAGGTGCCATAGATCATCATTCAGGCTGCAAATCTCCAAAATGTATTATCTATAATGTCCAGTTTTCAACCAAAAATTAGTAGACATGCAAAGAAATAAGAATGTGAATTCCATACTCAGAATACTCGATAGAAAGTAATACTGTTTAATAAGTGGTCCCAGATGTTGGATTTTGCTTACAAAGTTTTCAAAGCAGCTAAAATAAATACATTCAAATAAGTAAAGAAAAATACGTTCAAAGGATCAAAGAAAAACTATGTCCTCAATATGATAATCTCCTATCAAAAAATACACAGAGCCATTCTTCAAATTTGGCATACGGCACAGAACTCAGAGGGACTTTGTCGTACCAAGAATTTCAAGCAATGATAGAGAAACTTTGGAGCATCAATGTGCCAATGCATTTATCATATGCAGGCTGCAGTGGACAGGGCTCCTGGCAGTAGTGGCAGTGATTGTGCCCAAATCTGATTCTCAGCTGCTGTTGGATGCACCACTGAGAATATAGGCAACTACTTCCTTTGGCACAGATCTCCTTCTCAAAGTGGTCACTGAAAGTAAGTGATAAGATCCCTTCCGATGGGCATATTTTACTGTAAAAGCTATTTACTTTGGGGGACTTTCACCTAAAACTAAATGATTCTTTGAGAGAACAAATAAAATCATATTTTGGAAATCATATTTTTTTAACAATATGGTTAGAGTCATATTTTGTATTATTCCAATATAAACATTATCATTTTTGAAACCATATTATCTTCTAGTTTCCTTTCTATGTTTTTTCCATTATCAATAGTATATCATTATAATAGTGGAAATTATGGATGTGGAAACATTCATGACAATATTTTTTTTGAATACGGGGATAGACAAATTCAAGAATACTCCTCCATTACCTTCTTCCATCTAGTACAATTCCCATCAAGTTCACTTTCTTGATTTCACTAAGATGCCATCAGTATTTGTGCAGTCTAGTATCATTAAAACTTGGTGCCTCCCATGTAGTAGGCGACCATATGTATTTGTTAAATAAATACATGAGTCAACTACCCCAAACAGCCACAATATACATTTATAAAGCCATTCACTGCAGAAGTAAGTCCTTAGGGAGTTATATCCATACCTAGGGAATGTAATGATCAGCTTCTTAAACATGCATTTTATCCATCATGCTATTTTTACCAACCCAGAAATATCAGACAGTAGAAAAGGCAGGATCATTTTTTTGTTTAGGCATGACAAGAAATGGTATTATATTTTTCTTGGACACTATTTCAAGGGGGCAAATAATATCATTCCAACATCATAAGAATTTATTTCAAGTTTCAAAAATTAATCAGTAAATTTATTTCAACAATGGAGTGATAAAAATATGTTTATATTAAACACCAAATAGACACATCATGCTCTTCTTCGGGTGTCAAAGTCTAAAGGATGACTTACTGAAAAAATTACTTGGTTCTAGTGGCAGATTATTAGTGGTACAAATTATCATCTAGCTTTTGCTGAACTTTCAAAGCTTAACATTTAACTTGAATGGCAAGTCAAACTCTCTTGCAGCCTAAATGTTCATATGTTTACATCATCATACAACATGCGGAGGTGCTCTAAGAATAAGACAGTGTTTCAGTCTTTTTAAACTGTTAAAAATAAAATTTTACAATTATATTATTAATAATACAATTTTATAAAAGTAGTTGAACTCTAAGCTAGTGTATTACTTGAAAGTGGTCTTGTTATTTGAATCTATTCTAATCCCTAACCACTTTCTATCCATAGTTCTCAGTCTGAATCACCAAATCATGCCCTGGTGGGACCCACCTTTCCAGTTCCGTCAGTTTTGGTGGGACTGGTTAACTATTCATAGCTGACTCTACTTCAGGCTCATTTAATGCTGAACTGAGTTGGGAGTACAGGAGCACAAAGTGGCTATGGCGGATACTGGGAACAAGAAAGTTTATAATAGAGAGATACAAGTGCATTCTTCTATATCATAATTAATTCCAATCAAGGGCCTGTTAGAGAAAGCTGGACTAATTAGCATTTAATATTGAGTTCTGGTATTTATATGGGAGAAGTAAACTCAAATTTATACAGAATCAGAGACAAACTTTACCAGCTGACAACCCAGCTGAATCTTAAGAAGGAAATATTAGCACATGCTTATAAATAAAAATGTTAATTTAAACAAAACAAATGGAGAAAAAATCAGGTTTCTACTTTCACATACACATTATTAGGTATTATTAGAGTCATCTTCCCTTGTAAATATGAATCCATTGATTAGTGAGCATTTATTACCTGACAAATAATTCACATTACACAATAGAATGTGGACATTTTCCATCTTTGTTTGGAACATAACATTAGAGTATGAGTCCGGATGGCAGAATTATATATTAACATTTTATTATAATTAGATACATTTGTGTAGGGGGAGTTTAATATGAAGTGTTGGAATTTGCTTTTTAGCATATTCTGGTATTGGTTTTAAACTCATTTAGGTTAAAAAATTTTAAAATGCTTAGAAATTAGAAAAAAATTAAAATATAAACAATAGAATGTTACAGAACACATGTAAAACTGGTTAAGGTGCTCTTTTTACTATTGTAAAACCCAAGAAACTGAGTTAAGAAAAGTTAAGTGACTTGCCTGTAGTCACTGATGGCTACTGAGATGCAGGGTCAGAACACCCACACATGTCATCTCAGACTTCTATGATCTTAACAAAATTAAAGTCATTCATTATCCAGCAGGATAATGTCCCCACATTTTCACACATTCCTAGATTTACAAATGTCATTTATGTAGAAACATTCTCCTTTATCTTACCAATCACAATTAAAGATTGGCTTTAAAATTTTACCAGGGATTTTTTTTTCCACAAAAACAGAGATTTTAGTACTTTATAAGAGAATATTTCACACCTAAGGATAAGCAGAAAACAAACAGCAAAGTCTCATAGAGATGCACTTGCTTGTGCTGGGAAGCTGTTAGGTCTCATTCTCTGTAGCTAAATGCTGGTTTGTGCCTAATGCTCTCGCAGTGTACTAGATTAAAAGCTGAGTCTCAGGACAATTACAAATAATATCATGCCCTGACCCTTATAGTCTCATATAAACAGTTAAACCTTGAATGTTAAATTTAAGATAGCCAAGGTTTGACTTAGTTCTATAATAATGTTGATCATATGTTACTGCACTCAATTTTTGGGAAAATTCTTTCCTACCGCTAGTAAAAATAAATGCCAGCCATATGTGTATGCATACAAAATTAAGCACTCCATTTAGAACTCTATGCCTGAGCAGTAATTGGGTTTTGTTTGGCATCATTCACTAAATTAAGACAATTTTCCTAATGTAGCAGAGGTGGGCATTGAAAATTTCATCACAAAAAGATAGTAAATTTTTGGTTATTGATATGGTTTCGATGTCCCTTGAAACCTCTTGTTGAAATTTGATTGCAATGTTGTTGAAGGTGGGGCCTAATGTAAGGGGTCTGGATCATGGGGGCAGATATCTCATGAATAGATTAACGTCCTTGCATGGGAATGAGTCAGTTCTCACCCTCTACGTTCCTGCAACTTCTCATTCTATAGGTTCCAACAACGTTCCTGGTTGTTAAGAAGAGTCTGGCACCTTCCCTGTCTCTCTCTTGCTTTCTCTTTCACCATCTGATCTCTACACAGGCTGGCTGCCCTTCTCCTTCCGCTATGAGTGGAAGCAGCCTAACACCCTCACCAGATGCAGATGCCCAATCCTGAACTTTTCCAGACATCAGAGTCATAAATCAAATAGAATTTTTTTTCTTTATAAATTACCCAATCTCATGTATTCCTTTATAAGCAAAACAAAATGGAAGAAGACCGCTATCACACATCAACAAAAGATCTTTTATTTCTTGCAGCTTTCTTTCTGAAGATTTTGAATTTAAAGGATGAATTCTTCTATAATTTTTAAGTAGTATATGTACTTACTTCCAAAAAGAACTGAAAACAATTAATCATAAATACACATATATACAAGTGCCTATGGTAATTTCAATAAACGTCGATAGAAAGATCATAAACAAGGCATAATTTATCAAGAGCCAGAAATAAAATAAGTAACTCAATAGTATATTTACCTCTGTACTTAATGTTAAATTTATGTTACTCTTTCTCTTGATTCAGGAACTAAAAAAGTGTTATAGCTTTTCTAAAATATAGGAATTTGCAATAATGACCAGAAAAATTAGATCAGTAAACATGAATATTTGAAATTACTTGGGAAAATAGCTACCTTGAGATTATTCGTTGTCTATATTATTAAATATGTTTCTTAAAATAACCAGTTAGTAGTGAAGAGTAGACTCATTTGTTAAGTCAGTGATTAGAGACAATTCTTCTTTACACAATAAAGCCTTGATTTTTATCCGTCAGTTTAACAGAGCTAACGCCTAATTGATGGAAGAAATCGAATCATTCCAAAAATTATCAAAATGCTATCCCTGTCATAGAACTACTACTTATTAGGTCTGTTAATCTGACATGGTCATTTAACCTCACCAAAATTTCAGTTTCTACCTTTGTAAAACTAATATGCTACTATTATCAGAAAGGAAAAGTGAGGTTTAGAAATCATATTGAGAAAAAAATACCTGGCTTACCTATGGCTCTTATTATTTGAGTCCCATCAACACACAAAGCTACAATTTCTCTAAACTTAAAAATATAAGAACTGGGATGATAATGAATATGCTGGTATTAAAAAAATTATTTATTTTTATTTGTTCAAAGAAAAAATAATGTTTTTTTTCCTTACTGTAGAATTATACCTATGACTGCATACAAATGACACTGAGGGAAAACAATAAAAAACTGTGTTCTTGGTCAGAATGTTCACTAGTAATAAACAAACAACCTAAAAGTAGAGGGGAAAAAATGTAAGAAAAATGAAATATACATAATCTACTATCAAATATAGTTATCTTAAAATATAACAATTTAAAATACCCAATCATTTTCTGAAATAGGAATCTGAACACAGGAAGTGATGACCTAACATGTTATTTCTTGTTTTGGGATGTAATGGGAAAATACCTTGTAATATTTTAATATACAGGTTATAAGTTCATTAAAAAACTAATATCACACTAGGATGCAAATTCTCCTATTCAATTGAAATGTACTTTTTATTTGATTTGATTTCTAATTTTTGAAAAACTTTCTTAAAAGCAATCCATTAAATTGAAGTCTATGGAAAAGTATGACGATATATGGCCTTGATATAAGCGATTGTCATAAATAATGTTATATTTAACACATAACACAACTCCATTTGGCATTAGAAGGAAAAAGAGAACTGAGATAAAATAAAGAAAAATAATCTTAACATGAATAATGTAAACCATAATGGAAAGTTATTTTTAATAGTATTTTCCAATGTCTTTTTATGCTTTTAGATGCAAACTAGAGTAACAATACACATAAAACTAAGCTGCAAATGGATTGCTATTGTTCCTTTGAAATGCAGTGTATTGTGAACAATATTTGTTAAAGACATTTTCTTTTATTTGGTGGAAAATGGCCATAAAAGCAAAGATGTTTTCTTTGAGGAGCATGAACTATTGCATTACTTTAAGTACTTCGTATTCAATGTAGCACAATGGTTTGTATTAATCTTTGAATGCTACATATAAATTTAATATTTTATTTGAACATCATTTCTTCATATACATATTTTATGTAAATTTTTTCAACTCAAGATTAAAAGATTTTTAATGAATTTTTTCCTACTGCCAATTTGGTGGATGCTTAAATCATATTTTAAGAATGTAAAAGCCTAGACATTTTAGAAAACAGAATTCCTAGGCACTTTACCTATCAAAAATCCAAACCAACCCACTCAGATAACCCATAAAATTGTCTAGAACCAAAGGAAGAACAAAACAGCACTTTGACCTACATATAGAAAATCAAATCAATGATCAGACCTGTAAGTAAACCAACGGAGAATCCATGGAGTCAGACATAAATCCCAAATCCCAGGATACTTTGACAGTTATGTAATACAAGTGATTGGAAAAGGTTATCTTGAACAAAGGTTCTTTGCAAGCACATAAATCATACAAACAATTATTTCTGTGTGGTGACAGGGGCTTTGGAAGTGAACTACTCTAGGAGTAACCTCCAGAGATCCTCAACAATGTTTATGAGCCGCACAGTCATCTCTATAACAGACAAACTCCAGTTGCATAAACCATGTAAGTGCTATATGCCAAAAAGGGGGAAAAAAAAACTGTAAATAGAGAAGCTAATAAAATACACTGTTGATATGGAATAAATATTTATTGCCTAATTTTTTATCAAGAAATTGCTTAGGATCAATTTTTCTTATTTATTCACTGAAGCACATTCTTATAAAGGACAAATAAGCAGGCAAGCACAGCATGTTTATTGCATGGTAGCATTTTTATGCAGTTTTGCCGATGTTTGATTTTTTTGCTTATTCATACAACCTAGTCAGGTTACAACCAACATGCTAGGTACTTGGGATATAGTAAGATTGAGTCCCTGCCTTCCTAAGTCTTATATTTTAAAAGAGAATAGAGAAAAATAAATGGAAATGAAAATCTGCTTCACATTGTGATGAATATTACAAGAGGGCAATATACTTTGTTAATCATGGAGTGCTTCCAGCATTTAAAATCTGACTCCAAGGATCAGTAGGAGATTGCCAGGGGAGGTGAGTGCGAAGCCCAGTATTCAAGGAAAAGAATATAAATATAAAAGTCCAGGGAAGAGAACAACAAATTGAGGAAGCCTAATAAATCCAGAGTGGCACAGGTGAACAGGGCAAGGAAAGGTAAGAGAGGCAGAAAACCAAGGGGCTGTAACAAATGGCACTGTGTGCTAGAGTAATGAATTTGTACTTCAGAACAAAGGAAAACTATTGAAAGGCTGAACAAAAGAGAGCGACATGATGAAACTTGCATATTTGGAAGAACACACTCGGGTCAGTGTGCAAAACAAATGGGAAGACAGAGGGGACAGCAAGATCTAAGGGAAAAAGATGAGTTAGAAGACTATCGCATATTTCAGGCAAAATATATAGTGGCTTAAATTAGGTTAGTGTCAATGGGAATGAAAATATGTGAATTTTGGAGATATATTTTTAAAGGTAGAATTACCAGAACCAGATAGTTGATTGTTAAGTTTTTTTGATTGTGGTATGACCTTTTGACCATTATCCTTTCTTCCCTGAGCTCTGTCTATTGTAGGGAGGAGTGAAATTTAAATATTGGCTCATCTGTAAATGTCAAGCCAATAAATCTGTTTATTACATATGTTCAAAGTAGTTGTTATCTACTATCCTGGTCTTTTTTTTTTTTTTGCTTAAGAAAATGATGATCTCTCTCACATCTAAGGTACCAGATATAGCAAATTGCAAACTAAAATGGGAGAGGACGAGAGCTGGGTGAAGTAAGAGCTAAACTGGAGGAGAGCTTTCTAGTCATCACGTTTTCTTTCCCCCACTTTTTTGTTCTTTTCTCCTTGTACTTGACTCCATTAGTGAACAATTATAGGAAAGACTGGCTGGCTACTAGGATGCCTGGGTTATTGTGAGTTTGCAAGGTGTAAGGGACACTTTCTTGCCTTGGAGTAGGATAGGGCACGAGGAAGGATTGTGCGAACAAAAGAAAGCTAGACTGTGCCCTAAGTTCCCTCACTTAGAGGAATGAAATCTAGGGTTCACGCTATTGTTCCTCTCCACCTTCCCTACCCACGTATCACTAGGCCAGCCCGCACATTCAGCGGTACACCTGCAAGTGATTACATGGCATTACTATTAATTAGGTTTAGACAATGATTGGAAAATAAGCGTGCGCTTTTGTTCAGCCGTCAAAATTACATTTGATGAATTAGTTTTATTAGTATTATTAGTAGTTTTATTTTATTATTAGTTTATTAGTTTTAAGGAGATAAAAGATGGAATCACAGGGAAGAAATACAAAGTATCTGAGGGATATGAGCACTTTAATTTTTTTTTTAGAGAAGAAATTTTTTTTTAAAGAAGAAAAATGTACATTAGAGGACCCAAAATTAGTAGGATAGAATGTAAATTTTTAAATTACTTTAGAGAGATAAAAAATACAACTGACAAAACACAGATTTCAATATATGGGTAATATAGAAAAATGTACATAGTATAAGAAAAATCTATTAAGTTGGAAGATCCAGTTGTGGACCTTTCACAAAATGAAATCAAAAGTTTGAAATAATAAATAAACAGTCAAAATATATCAGGATTTCTCAACCTTGACACCGTTGACATTTTGACTGGACAATACATTGCTGTGAGAGGCTGTCTTGTGCATTATGGGATGTTTAGCAATATCCTCATCTCTAGCCACTAGACGTTAGGAGTACTCACCAAGTTGTAACAACCAAAAATGTCTTCAGAAATTTACAAATGCCCCCTAGGGGACAAAATGTTCCAGGTGAGACCCACCAACATAATGGATAAGAGAAGTAAAAACGTACTTTTATAAGTCACAAAAAGAGAAATATAGGTAAGAGAAAATATGGAAATAAGGAACAACAACTTTCTAGAATTAGAAAAGATATGAAAGATGATGGAAATAGTACATGGACTATCAAATAAGAGAGATTATTGTTTAAAAATCCATACCTAGGTGTAGTATAGGTAGAACTATAAATATCAAATCAAAATTTTCATTGTAATCGCTTTCAAAAAGTAAAAGCAGGTCACTTAAAAAATAACAAGAGTTAAGCATTGTCCATATTAATGACAGCAGTTGATGCAAGAAGACAATAAAAGAATATTTTCAATGTTGAAGAAAAAAACTTGGAGCCAGGAATGGCTCAAAACATGTATGTGCACTGGTATAAAAGTTTTGAAAGTATAAACGTCAAAATTGTTTTTGAAATAACTCCTAGAAGATACTGCCAGTATGAAAAGCAATCAATTTAGGAGGTAACAATAAGACATGGGAAACAAGGTGAATAAAGGGGTATTTTGAGGAAGAAGGGTTCAGACAGGGCAGTAACAGCATAGTATAATAAGATTCTTTGGGATAAACTAAGAATAGCTCACATTTATTATGGTTTTACTGCATGCAAAGCACTTTTAAAAATGTGTTACCTGTATTAACTCATTTAATCTTCACTAAAATATAATGAGGTAGTTTCTATTTTTATTTAAAAATAAATATACTGAAGCAGACACACTAATTAACTTGCTCAGAGTCACAGGGTTAAGATTCAACCCAGGCAGTCTGGCTGCAGAGCCCACGCATTCAGCAGCGCACCTGCAAGTGATTAGGTGACACTACTATTAATTAGGTTTAGACAATGATTAGAAAATAAGCATGTGCTTTTGTTCAGTCAACAAAATTACATTGATAAATTAGAATAATCAAAACAAAAGTTATAAAAAGAAGAAAAGTATAGCAAATATAAAGTAGAACTTCGAATATAACATGACAGCATTAGAATAAACATTAATAGATCAAACTTCACTGATTAGAAGATATTTTCCAATTAACTTATTAAAATCAAGTCATGGTTTAATAATGCACTGTGCATAATACACACATATAGTTCAAAAAATACAAAATATCTGAAAATAAAAGAGAGATCTTTTTTAAAATACCAGAAAATATTTGAATCAAACGAAATTTGAGTCAAACAAAGACAGTTTATTTCAGATGAAGGGAAATTTAAGAAAAAGGAAACATAATGCACAAAGATGGATGTTATGTATTGCTAAAAGAAAGAATAGGCAAAAAAAAAAAAGATAAAGTTCTTAAAGTAATAAAAACAGCCCACGTGATCTGCAATGCACCTTCCCTTTGCTCTCTGGCATCCTTTCGTACTATTCTTCCCCTGGCTTAGTCTGCTTGAGCCACACCAGATCTAATAAATGTGAAAACCTAGATAAAATGGTACGTTTCTGGTGGGTGATTGTACTGATAAATACTAACAAACTTTTCAAGACGATCCCTCAAATTGTTCCAAAAGTTTTAAAGAGAAAAATCACCTATTTTGAAAGATAATAATAGAACTTTGCCAGTAAAGCCAGATAAAGTATAAAAATGAAAAAAATCATGGGCCAATTTCATTTACAAACCAGATTTAAAAATTGTAAAAGGAAGATTGGGTAACCAAATCAAAGTGTATTTTTAAAATGTCATTGTAATGCTGTATTATATGTTTTATTCCAGAAATGTAAGGATAACTCAACCTTTGATTATCTACATATTGTAAATATTTACATTAATGAGTCAAAGGATATAAATCATGTGATTATCTCACATGCAGAAAAATAAAAAAAAGAATTTTATGAAGTTAAAAATTATTCAGGATTTAAAAAGAAAATTGGATTAGAATTAAACTTGCATAACCTTATAAAGATACTACTAAAAATCTCAGTAAATATCATATTCAATGGATAAATTTTAGAAAGAATCTATAAACATTAAAAACAGCATCATGATTGTCCTCTATCACTACTACTGTTCAGCACAGAACTGGAGTCCTAGATAATGGAGTCAAGAAAAAGAAATGAGTCATATAGACTGGGAACTATATGGCTATAGTTACTATAATTGTAACTGTTAGTTAATATGATTATGATTATTTACATAGACAATTCAAGATAACCATCTAACCATTAGAGCTAAAAGAGGTTGCTTACTCTAACGTAATTTTACATGAACAATTATCAACCAGAAAACGTAAGATATTATTTACTGTAACAACTGAAAATACAAAGCTCTTAAAAGCTATCAGCCTAATAAAGAATATGAATAGCATATAGGGAAGTTTAAAACTCTATTAAAAGACATAAAATATTCCCCAAATATATAGAAATTCTGTGTTCACAATTGAAATGACTTAACATTGTAAATATCTCAGTTTTCCTAATTTTATTTATAATTTAATGCAATTCAAATCTAAACACCCCAGTGTTTTTTAAGAGACTTCACAAACATTAGCAATTTTCTTTTTAAATTAAAGACCATGAATAGGTAAAATAATTTACAAAATAGAATAGCAAAGATGGGGAACTGACTCCGGCAGACACTAAGGCATATTAAAAACACACATTAATTAAGATAGCATTGTACTCTTGCAGTCACTGTCAAATAGAGCAAAATAACTGATAGCCTAAAAACCTACAGTCTGTGTATTGATAAAATGAACTATTTTCATTGATAAAATGAAATTGATAAAATTAACTATTTAGTAAATGGTGCTTGAAAATTGTTTTATTACATAGGAAAAAAGTCCTGATCTCATGCCATATATAAAAATTAACTTAAGATGGATGAAATATCAAGATATGAAAGGAAAATCTACAATCATCACAGAAAATAATATTTTTGGAATTGTGGGGATGAAGTCTTTCTTAAATATGACTATATATCATATGAAGTAAAAAGAAAAAAGGAATGCATTTGCTGCATCAAAATTATAGAGTCTTAACCAAAAGGCATCACTGACAAAAATAAATGACAATGTAAAAGAATGGGAAAATATATATGGAATATCTAAATTACAGAGGATTGATGACTCTTCCAAATCTGCTAGAAAATACAAAAAATCAAATAGAAAAAATATGCTATAAGATCATTAAATATAAAATGTGCAATTTCAAATCAAAAGTGTATTTTATTATGTTTCAAACAAAAAGCAGTACAATTAATCAAAGTGTGCACTTAAACTATCGACACAGTTACGCCATCTTAACGGTTGTTTATGCCAACAGTGAAGAAACATGGAGAGCAAGTGATGATGAAATTGCAAAAGGCATTTCCACTGCTTGTTGAGAACTGAACATTTTTCCTTGCAAGAAATGATTCAAAGCCTGGAAGAAGTGGTAGTCAGTTGATGCAAGATTTGGTGAATGTGATGGATGACAGAGAGTTTCCAAGTCCAGCCTCTGTAATTTTGAGCAGCTTCATTTGTGAGACACATGGTCGAGTGTTGTCTTGCAAGAGGATTGGCCTGTCTCTATTGACCAACCTCAGCTGCTTAATTGCAAGCATCCTTGTCATTTCATCCAATTGGTTGCAGTAGACATCCGCTGTAATCAACTGACCAGGTTTCATGATGTTGTATTAGATAATACCAGCGCTGGGCCACAAAACACACACCAGTAGCATTTTTTTTTTTATGAATATTCAGTTTTGGACTGTGTTTCAGCACTTCATCTTTATCCAACCATTGTGCTGAATGCTTGCAATTGTCAAAAGAATCCATTATCATCACACATAACAATACAATGTAGAAATGGCTTGCTTTTATGTCATGACAGCAAAGAAAGGCAAGCTTCAGGAGGGAGGGGGATGGGGGAGGGGGAGGAGGGTGGAGGGGACGGGTATATACATACACAAAGAGTGCAATGCACACCACCTGAAGGGTGGACATATTTGAAACTCGGACTTAGGGGGGGAGGGGGGGTAAGGGCAACATATATAACCTAAACATCTGTATCCCCATAATATGCTGAAATTAAAAAAAAAAAAAAGGATTTCTCTTCTGACGCTTGTTTAATTCATGCAGAACCCATCTATCCAGTTTCTTTACCTTGCCCATTTGTTTCAAATGGTCCAATATTGAAATAGTAACATCAAATCTTGCTGCTAATTCACATGTAGGTTGTGATAAATTCGCTTCTACTACAGTTTCAAGTTCATCATTATCCACCTTGGCCTCAGGTTGCCCACTTGGCTCGTTTTCAAGATTAAAAACATCAAAATGGAACTTCTCAAACCATTGATATACTGTGTATTCATTAGCCACATCCTTCCCAAACATTTCACAAATATTTCACAAATATTGTCTGCACTGCATTGGTTCCACAATGGAATTCATTTTTAAAAATAACACAAATTTTTGACTTATCCATGGTTTCACAAAAATTGTTCTAAAAAAAATTTGAAAGATAATCACAAGCCAAAATGTGTATTTGAAAGACTTAGGATATACTGAGGATGTACTTTAAATACCTTAAATAAAAATAAAACAATAAGTGTCAAAGTGAAATGTCAGAGATATCAACTGTCCAACTTAGTATTTAAGGAAATCGGACATTCTGTGCTTTATAATCTAATAAATATAGGAGCGATAATAATAACAAAAGATGCAGGAATCTTACTATTTATCAGTAACGCCTCTATGTGCTCTATATATGTTTACTTATTTAATAGTATCAATAGAAAATTCACAGAAAGGAAAACCAAAATGACAAATATATATTTTGAAGAAATACTCAAACATACTAGAAAATAGATGAATGCAAATTAAAACTATTGATTTTCATTTTACAAACAACAGTTGGCAAAAGATGTAAAGTGGTAAAATATTAAGTTCTAAGTATAGTTGTAGTTAGGACTCATGAACTACATTGGGACTATAAATCGGTGAAGCCATCCTTGAAATAATCTGACAATATTTCATGAAGGTAGGTATGTATATCACTGAGAAATTCTATCCCCAGGGCTTTTTTGCCATAAAATATGAAGAGAGAACTTGGATAACACAGCATAACTGGTTAAAAACACAGGCTTTCAACCAAACTACTTGCGTTTGTATGATGTATTTTCCACATATTGGCTTTCAAACTTGGCCAAGGTATTTAATCTTTTGCTGTCTCCATCAAAAATGGTAAATAGAGATAATAATGATAATAGAAATAATATCAATATTACTTGCCTCTGAGGGTTGTTATTGGTTTTAACCATGAAAGTTTCTCAGATCAGATTGTGGCACATAGTAAGTGCTCAATTTTCTTTTTCACTTAAAAATACGTTTGTCTACATATTGCTTAAGATAAAATAATTAAATAAACACTAATAGTTATTAAGATAAATAAACAGCACAATTTAAAAAAGAGAGATGATATGAGCAAAGTGTTGTCCCAGGTGTATTAATGTATTCATTTATTTCTTTGCCTTTCCTTGAGGACTCTGATTTAGTTATCATCTAAGGCTGAAATAAAAGAAGAAAAGGAAAAGAACAAAGATGAAAAATGAAAGCATAAGTGTAGGGGACAAAGAGAGGACATAAGAAACAATGGCAAAGTTAAATTTTAAGAGAAAAAAAAATGTCCAAGAAAAACCTCCAAGAAAATCAAACTCTTGTTTTACTATGAACTAGCAAGCAAATAACAAAATGCTCAAGCATATTAAAAAGTAGATAAATTATAAACTACGAGGGAGATTTAACTACTGTAACTGTGCTCCCACTGAGTGTTCATAAGGAAATATAACCATTTTTCACTCATGCAATAAAGTTAAACATCTGTAAATACTTTTAATTCATACTTTAAACAATTTAACACATCTGATCACAGTCATGTGTACATGTCTTGGAGCTAAAGACATTTTTCCACTACTTAAGGAAAGAATCATAGGGTAGGATAAGAATGAGTTCGAAAGCTTTTAATAACGAAATGATTTGCTTGTTTCAATGAAAAAGAAATCTTAGTTAGAATCCATTAACCTAGACACGAAAACGCTAAGACAAGAATTGAGGTGCATTTTGGCGTGAATCCGCAGCCCTAGCACGATGCGTAGAACACAGTGTACGTCTGGCAAATATCTGCTACACTTTGATAGTAACTCAGTGCTTAAATAATGGTGTTGGGCCCTATGTGTGATGGAATTATGCCCACCCGTTCCCTGGTGAATACTCTCAAACTCTCAGTTTCTCTCCTCCTTTTTCTTGTTGCTTTCATCTCTCTTCTGGTTTATAAGGAAGATATTTGGGGGCAGGACTAGAAATAGCTCTTCAGTTAGTCAAAGTGATAAATGGGAGGTTTTCTGAAGATCAAGAAGAGAAAGCATGTGAAACCCTTGGCATCCTATTTGACACAGCGTAAATACTTTGTAATTTGAAGTTTTTTTTTCTTTTAATTCCTTTCTATATATCACACCTAAAGAACAGTGAGACTTAAAGAACATAATAAAAGTCCACAACGACAGCAGTGATTGTGAAAGTTGAAGTGGTCGCCTCACTCATAACATTTAAAATTTTATAAGAAAGCAGAGACCATATTTCCTAAGTCAAAAAGATTAATGTTATACAAATAATCGCATGAAGGTGTAAAAATATTTCATTTTTTTATCTCTACCAGCTCTTTTGTAACACTACTATCAGAGTAGCATTAAAGATGATCTCACTGTTAATCTTTACAAAATTTGAAAATATTTTCTACATGAGGTCACAGCTATTTGCGAACTCTGATTTACTATGATTTACTACATTTAATTAAAGAGTATGTGACATGGTTTTCAATTGCTAGAATATATTTGAGACCACAGGAAGAAAATAAAAGCCATTGAACATGTGAAAATTTCAATAATGTTTTTCAGTTTGGTATGATGCATAATCTTCCATTACAATGAGATATTCACTTTCTGCTCTGAGGGGTCTTGTGACTCCTCCTGAAGGAAAAGTATGAAAGAGAATTGCATTTACATCTTCCCTCCTTTGTAGCAAAGTGTATGCTAGGCACTTCATGTATATTAATTATCTCAGTCCTCATATAAGCCTTAAGGAATGGTTGTTATTTGTGTTTTACAAACACCTCAGGGAGATTTGATAATTTGCCTAAGGTGATATGGCTAGTATGTGCAAGACAACAGCTAGAACACAGGCTAATTTGACTCTAAAACCTGTGCTTTTGAAATGCCAGTTATCATCTTTTCATATCTGCACTGTAGATTATAATTAATGTTTTAACATAAATTCACTGTAGAATGAGGAGTTTTCTTTCCCTGTTGCTGATACTCATGGCACCTACATAAGTGAGTTATGACCCAACTCATGTCCTGTGAAGCATCATAACATTCTGTCAGAATACGATACATGAGTAGATAATAAAACCTGCGATGTCTATTCCTTCCATAGAGGGCAAGTGTTTAATGAAAAGCCTTCAGCATAAAGGATGAGAATCTCCAGAGTGATTTTTTTACCTGAGCCTTTTGTTTATCAATATTTGAACACTACACATCCAAAATAATGGCTCAAGATTGGGATTCAGTAATAACAATTTGTATGAAAGAACATGTGCAATTGTAGGAGATAGTTGTGCTAGAAGTCAAGAGTATCCCTTGTTAGCAGTGGGAGTATGGAAGTAATGGACTCAAATCTTAACAAACTTTTCAGTACAATCCAGATTATCAGAAACATCAAACATAATTAAATTCAACCTGAGAGTCAGTTACTCTCCCACAGTTGATCTATATGCAATGTAGCATCAAGATTCTCTGCATAACTTTGGACTTCAAAGATATATGATCAATCTTTTGCTTTTAATTTATTGGTCTATAGATTAAACATTTTGCAATCTTGTTTACTTGGGCCCAATATTGTCATTTGATTTAAGTTCTTAAATGACTAAAAGAAAAAGTAAGGAGAAAGCATTTTATCACATTAATGCAACACTTGCAATTTGATTTAACAATATGATTGATGAAAGTATGAAGTTTTTATATCTCAATGCATTTATCATCTTTTACTAATCTTCCCTTAAACAAAATTAACACTGAACCATTTCCAGTGAGATTTCTAAAATTACTGGGCTTGCCAAGATAGGATTTTGGTTTATAAATAATACTAGTAGAAAAAAAAATCACTAATCACTAAATGATACAAAAATGCAGTATCAGGAATCACTAAAGTGTGAAACATTAAGTGTGCTACTCAAAATAGCATCTTCAAATGTGTAAATTATTTATCTGTATGACAGTACCTAGCCTACTGTCATAAAATACAGACAATTGACTTTTCAGATTATTTTGCTAATTTGGGGAGACTGCTGCTCAAGATATTTAATACTAACATTCATGTTAAATAATCTCATAATTAGGAAGTCTACTGATTTCTTGCTATATTTAAGGACCCCTATTATTAATGTTCTTGAGAGAAATAAGAGTACTAGTATTCCCATATCACACCAGGAGAGAAATGATACTCTGTTTTTTAGTGATTAATATGAGGAAAATTCTCATATGTTTGATTCAATTTATCTTTCTTCTTGCTAAAATCTATAAATCCTCTTTTTACAATTGTTCTTAATTTGATTGTCTGATTTTTTTTCTGTGTTTCACGCTTAAAAATAGTGTGTTTTTCTACATCTTGCTCTCTCCCATTGCATGCCTCACAGCATCATGTATGGAAGAGGAGATGTATGTATACTCGTTGAATAGATGAGTCAATTCTACCATCCTTTTTGAATCCAGGAATATAGCACACCATTTGGTTTCCATGTAGTTTATCAAGGATTCAGATTTAAATAATGTTACCTAATTTTATGATCACTGCATGGATATCTTTAGGATCCTGATTTTGTGTTTTATTGGGAGCTTCTAAAATATCACTGATCGGATACTTGCACAAAGCCCTCTTAACATAAAGTAATTTGAGAGTTTTGGACTTAATTCCTCAAATCCCTTCCAGTTCTAACTTGTGGTGAGTACCTGATTCTGCATGATTACTAACATCAGATTTCAAAAATAGATAAAGGTAGCTGTTAGATTTTTCACCAGTACTGAAGCCTCTCTCCCCACTGCCATAAAGGCAAATCCGCCCTGGGAGTGAGGATGTTGGATCAGGGGCAGAAAAGGTCCTCGGCTTTAGAAAGATTTTCCTCTGCTTTCATGGGTTATTTTACAACATCTGTGGAAACAGTTATTTGTAGCTGACCCCAACACTTCATCATCTCTCACTTGAATTATGGTCAAGGTCCCCCAACTAGTCTATCCTGGCTCTGCTATTCATACTTTACAGTATGGCTGGAATTATCTTCCTAAATATAGCTTGGAGCTGGATCATTATACTCCAGTTGTCCAAAATTGGCAATGGTTTCCTCTTATTTATGGAATCCATATTAAATTCCTTAGTTTGACATTGAGAGATCTCTACAGTAGAGCTCCAGTACATCTTTCTGGCAACACTTCACTGCTCTCTTTCTTCTCATATTCCATATCTCTGCTATCCAACATTATTTAACGTTATTTGGGAAACCCATGGCATTTCATGCTAACATTATTTCATTTATGCAGTTTGTCTCAGTCAAGAATGCTATTCACCCTTTCCTCCAATTTTTTCTACTTCTAATCATTCATTTTACGGATATGCATTTAGTGAGTCATATATCCTAAATGACATAATTGGGATTGCAAGTGCTTGGTTAATTGGAAAATTTTATTAAAGTAAAGCTCATAAAAGCATAATACTGGCATAACTTAAACATTGTTAATCTTAAATTATATATAATTTAAGAGATATATATATAGAGATATATAAAGACATATAATATATATATATATAATCTCTTTGCTTGAGAATTTTTTACTATAAGTCCAAGACTTTTTTTTTTTTTGAGTAGAACTTCTGAGTCACTCTTCTTGAATAAACACCACCCATAATGCATCTTCTAAGAATTCTTGTTTAAAAAGGAGTGAGAAATTACTTGTGATTTCAGTAATGTGAATGGAAAATCCTTCAAAATTTTTGAAATTTCCCTCCAATTCTTTATAATTGTCATTCCTATACCTAATTTATAGCATTTTAGAAAAAATTTAACTGGTTCAACTTTCCAAATTATTCAACTTAGTTTTCCTGGAAATAACTAGTTTTTTCACAATCATATTTTTTCATTGTATATAATATTTAGGGAAATAATTATTGTTTATAAGTAAAATTGTCAGTCACACAGCAGATTTTGGAAAGCATATATCTAAATAGACAGTAGCAGAAGTCCAGGGTATATATGAGCATTCATTGTGTCATTGGCATTGTAGGGAAGGTTTCATTCACAGAAGGAAGATATATAAAGTTCATCAGAAGTAAACAGAAGGCTAATTTTTATATTACCGCATGCCAAGAAATTGTGATAGGCACTGTGAATACAGCAATTGTATCAGTTATCTGTTGAGGTAAAACAAACAAACCACAGTTTAGATTGGGCTTAAAATAACAACAGTAATTTTATTTACTCATTTGGGGTGGGCAGCCATTTAAACTGGTCTTGCCTGGGGTCACTGAGGCTGCTGCCATCATCTGGAAGCTAGACTGTGGCTGGATAGTCTTAGTGTTGTGGGATCCTCCAGTTTCCTCCATTTTTTCTCTTTCTGGACTGAGAAATAGTGAGTCCCTTGACCACTCTGTTACCCTGCCAGGTAAACATCCCTTTTCTCATTGTTTATTGTGAGGACATGCTACAGACCCCCCTGTAAATAAGTTCCCCTAATAAATGCTTTAGACTGATTACGCTGCAGTTTAGTGCTTCTTTCTTTGGAATCACAACCAGCCACATCTAGGAAAGGTGTGGGGCACACCCTTGCGGGAATTCTGTTCCCACTGTCGGGGAGACTCCACCTGCTGGTTCAGCAAGAGGAAAGAGATGTTCTCATGAACATATCAGGACTTTGTGCTTGCTAAGCCTCATTCCACATGAGTCTTTTTTATCCTCAGGAAGCTAATCTGGCATTCTTTACTTGGGGTTCTCATTGTAGAAAGAGTTGAGATTAGATGCTATAATACGTTTTAAGGCCCAAGCTTATAATCTCTGCAACATTTTATAAATTATATCAAGTCAGAAGTCCACCTCAGATCCAATGGGATGGAGCAATATATTTCCGCTCTTGAAGAGAAGAGGTATAATGCCATTTTAAAAAGAGGTTTGCATGGATGGAATTTGGAGCATGTTTTGCAGTCTTTCACAACAAGCAAGAGGGCAGACGTGAATCCTGCCCTCATGGAAAGCAGTGAGGAAGAAAGGCAAGCAAAAGAAACAACTGCTATAAAAATATTTTAAAAAGGCAATTATGGAACACTATAAGAATACATAGCAGAAGTATGTCTCTCTAACCAGCAAGCAATCAGAAAAATTCTCTCTACGAAAAGTAAAATGTAAATTAAGACTTAACGAAGGAGTAGATGTTAGTTAAGCAAAGAATGAGGGAATGGGAGAAAGAGTCTTGAGTTAAAGGAATGGCATAAAGAGCACGGAGGGAAATCAAGAGAATATTTACTGGGAGGAAGTTCACATAATGCAGGTAAGAATATAAAAAGGATGTCAGAATCCAAAGAAAAATGAAAATTATGTTAAAGAGTTCTGAGAATTATGAGAAGCTACCAACAGATTAGAAAAATCAGTGATGCTCAGGTCAGCATTTTAGAAAAACCACGCAGGACATAGTATGGAGCACAGAGTGAGGTTTATGAGTCGAGCCACAAAGTAAGGGGACTGCTCAAGTAATGCAGAGGGTGTGGGATTTACCCAAGGCCGGCAGCCTTTCTGTCTTGAGAAGGCTCTGAGTATATGTTAATCTAATTAAGGAACCAGCTCTCTATTGCCATTAAGAATAAGAAAAAGCAATACTGTACTGTGAGATATCTTTATTTAGTCAACAAAAGACAGGTTGAGTGATGATTCATGTTGGAGAAACATGCCAAAGAAAATATGACCATTTCAGTAATAATAGGCCTCTCAACTTTTTGGGTGCTTGCAATTATTTAAAAAAATTAAGACTCAGATTGCTAACATTGTCAGGTTGAATATTTGTGTGAATATTTTTCATAAGTGTTGCTCATTTGAAGGGGAGGGAGAAGAAGTTTTACTCATTTGGAGACCTAACAAAAAAAAAAAGAAAAAGAAAAAGCTAGAGGTAAATTCAAATGCAATTTTTATCCAATGATTACTCTCTTATAAATCTCTTAATATTAGCAAATCTATTTTCTTAAAAACAAAGAAAACCATATATTGTCTCTTAGTGTTCTTTCTTATAAAACTGATTTATAAGACTAACACAAACAATAGAGATTATTTTAAGTATTAATTACTACTATACCTACTAGTAATAACATAGAATTTAAAAATTTAATGGAGAAGTTAATGCTCTTTTATGCATTTAAAAATTGCACGAAGGAATAATAAGGGCGACTGAGCTCAGTCAGTGGAAAGAAGAAAAATGCGTGTAACTTCTATTTCTCAATATATTTCTGCCATACACTCTAATATCTAGTTTTCTAAGAATAGAAAACAATCCCACATACACACCCCTGTACCTTGCCCATGTTGCTCTCTCTCCCTGAAATGTCCATCAGGATATACTTGATCAGAGGGTTGCTTTATTAACCTTTCAGTTCCACCTCCAATGGCACTTGCTCCAAGAATTATTCTCTGATATCCTCAGGCTCTTAACGGCTTCCTCAGTATACCCATAGCATTTTTTACAATATTTTTATTTCAAAATATTGAGGTACAAGTGTTTTTGTTACATTGGTATCTTTTAAAATGCTCAAGTCAGTGCTTTCAGTGTGCCCATCACCTAAATGGTGTTGATTGTACCTGATAGGTAGGTTTTTACCCCATCCCATAGCCCCCCCTTTTCTTGATTTCCTATGACCTTTACATCTCTTGTGCCTTGTGTGTCCATTGACTAGCTCCCAATTATTAATATTAGAGAGTACATGTGGTCTTTCTTTTTCCATTTCTGAGATACTTCACTTAGGATAATGGTCTCCAATTCCAAACAAGTTACTGCATAAGACATTATTTTACGTACATCTGCAGTAGCAGTAGTAGGAAGCACTCATAACATGGTTCTATAACTATTTACTTAGTTTTCTTGTCTACTCTGTATGACTTTCTCAAGACTATTTAAACTCTTTCTTCTGATTGATTTCTAGTAGAAATATCTAAGTGTAGGTCAACCGGCATACACTAAGCTGGTGCCACAATGCTGATGGTGGTGGTTAGCAAATCTAAGGTGTTCGTTGAATTATTACAAATTATTTTGCTGGTAACAAAATGAATACTTGAAGAAAGATTGATAAAACAACTTAAAACTTTACTTAGACAAAGTCTGAAATACATATTTCATCATAACTGAAACTTTTATGAATTTGAGAAGAAAGTTTGTGAAAAGAATTATAAGTAATGATCGCTCTTAAGTTGAATAAGCTGGTATTGGTTTTGTTTTTTAATGGGCAGATACACACAGCACTGTGAAAGGAAGTGAAGATTTGTGGAATGTTATCAAGTAAACAGAACTCACATAGTTGCCTGTGATATTACTGTATATACTCTCTGTATTAGATTCATGTAACTGCTGTAACTAAATACTGCAAACTGGGGGCCTTAACACAATAGAAAATTAGTCTTTCACAATTCTGGAGGCCAGAACCTAAATCGGTACCACTGGGATGAAGTCAAAATGTTGGCACAGTCATGACTGTTGAAAAAGATAGTCTGTCACATTTAATGCCTTATAGACACAAACCAACGACTTAGTGGTTTCAATAGGAAGAAATTAATGCTGCTTAGAGCAAAATATTTTCTGCACTATTCAAATGGCTGTGTTCTCAAACTGGGTAAGATTTACACAGGAAAACCTGAGACATTGAACCTGGTCTTCTGTATCCCTCACCAGCTTCCAAATTCTAACCTTGTTCTCAGATTATAAAAACACATGCTTGGAATGGAATAGCTCAACTACAGGGAGATAACCACTTTCCATGAATCCCACTAGATAGAAATAAGCTTAGCCTGAAAGCAACGTTAATGAGGATTTCAGAATCACAAGAGCAAAATGGTACAATAGGGATCCATAAGTCTACGCTTATGATTCCAGGAAGGATAAGAGACTAAACTTTCCCAAGCAGAGAGATATCTACGTTATGTCTCAGGAGCTCCATGGAATTGGATACCAAAAGCATCGTGCAAACCCTTTTCTAATATTTAAGTACTTTCCCTTTTCCTTATATAGTAAAATCTAAATTCCCCTTATTAAAGTATAGGTCAGTTTTGTTTCTTCTTCAGCAGGTATGTTCAACCAAAATTAGCTTAGGCTATTTCCAGTAAGATTTTTCAATCTCCCACCCCATCCTCCCTCCGTAGTTCCCTCCCAGGTTAAATAATCTCTGTTTTTCAGAGATTCTATTATCTTCTTTTTCTTTTTCTTCTCTTTTTTTTTTTTTTTTAAACTTTGGAGTAGTCTTACGCAGCTCTTTTCCTGGACATTTTTACTTTGCTTATAGCTTTTTAAATTTGACTTGGGGAAAACCTCACTCAGACACCCCACCTAGATTGTGTTACAAATGTAAGGTCTGTGGTTAAGTGGGGGCTGGGAAGAAAAATGTAGAGTAGGATCTATTCATAAATGTGCAGATTTACAGATTACCTGGGAGAGGTAGAGAACTAAATAAAATGCTATCATGGGAACACAGTAATTGTAATAAGGCAAACAAATGTAAAAGCAGGAAAAAAAGTAAACGAATACATTTGAGTATTGGCAGTATTTTGTGAACGGATACAGGAATGGGGTTGTTCCCAGTTTTAAAATGTCAAGAAATAGTGTTTGTGAATACATCTGAAAAGAGTCCTTTAAGGAAGCCAATAATCTCATACAAAATTTCTTTTTAAAATTCTATTAGTATTTCTTCGTGTATCAGAGGTTCTCCTATTTTGGGTAATATGTGGGCTATCTGGAAGGAATTTTAGAAAACTAATGTATTGAATATTTCAAATACAAAAAAACTTCTTCTACTACTTTAAAATAATCAATAGCTTGGCACTATTATGGCCACTGAAGAAGAAAAAAAAGCCTAATTTAAAAAAAAAGCTTTTTTCAAATTAAGAAGTCATAGAATCACATGCTTAAACAGATGCTCTAAAACGCGTTCCATTATAATTGTTAAAGTGATCAATTATTGCTGTGCTCAAAATTAGAACAAAGCAGACAAGCTTAAAATTCTCCTGTTCATCTATATTTATATTTGTGTCTTTCACCAATGTAAAATTACACACAAATATATACTCAAAAGCAAGAGCTTAGCCAAAATATAATTTTGAAGGGATAAAAGAAGTCACAGATATAATTTTTCTAACCTTACATCGTCATTGATGCCTCTTCCCCTAGTGCTTCTCAATTTATCCTCTTCCTTCTGGACTATCTTTTACCACAATTTATCCTAGTTAATTATCATTTTACAAAGTATCAAATTAATTAATCCACGGTAACAAGAGTAACTATCATTTGCTGAGAGTCTACTATGTATATGTATTTTATTCATGTTTTATTTTTACATAAACTCTAACCGCCACTCTGCAAAGTCAGAGTTGTTTATTGATTGGGAAACTGAGGTTGAGAGGTGTTAAATTATTTGCCAGATCATAGGTATATGTTTGATCTAACTTATTCTGGTTCAGTCTGCTAATTCATGAATCCAACTCATATCCATTTCAGCCACATCATGTATTCTAATAGAAGTACTATACATTATTTCTCCTATGTAAAGCTAAAGCCAAAAATACCCTTTATACCATTACAATGGTTATAATATGCAAAAAGTTTGAACGTTAAAGCAAATGTTGATGTATATTTCTATATTTTAATAATTTTTCTAGTTCCATTGATAATAACAGCAGACATTTACTAAAGACTTACAGTATTTCAAACACTCTTCTAAATTTTATATGGATCATTTCCCTTAGTCACAGCTCTAATGAAGTGTCATATTAGTTAGACTTAAGTTCAGCTGTAAGTTTCAGAAGAAAAAAATAACAGGCATTTACATTCAGAAATTTATTTCTCTTTTAAGTAAATGTCTTAGTAGATGGCCTGAGAATGGCATGATGTCAAACATCCAGGTCCCCAGAGACTGCTATATAATACTTCTCACATTTCATTGGCCAGAAAACGGTGCATGGACAATTCAGCAGAAAAAAGGCTGGGAAACGCAATCTTCATTACGGAAGGCCATTTAACCAGCTAAAATCAGAGGCTCTATCGAAATGGGAGAGAGAAAAAAGGGGAAGGAGATGAAGCCAGGATTAATTTAGTTATAAAAATTAAACTAGATTCCATATAAGATTCTATTCAGCAAACAAACAAAAAAAAAGAGACAAACTATTGATGTATGCAACAACATGGGAGAACCTCAAAAGCATTATGTTAAGTGAAATTAGCCAGACACAAAAGGCTGCATACTGTATGATTCCATTTTTATGATTGTTGGAAAGAAAAATCAGTGATAAAAATCAGATCAGTGGTTGCCAAGAGCTGGAAGTGAAGGAGGGGTATTGACTACAAAAAGGCAAGAAAGAACTTTTTGGGGAGATGAAAACATTTTATATCTTGATTGTGTTAGTTTTTTTATGTTTTTACAAGTATACATTTATCAAAAATCATTGAACTATGTATCTAAAAATGCATTTTACAGTAAGCAAATAATGCTTCAATGATGTGATGTAAAATATATAAGCTATAATGTTTTATTAGTTAGCTTAGGATCACAATTTCCCTCAGTTTTGTAAATGCAGTGTAGAGTTTGAAATGTAATCAGTTATGAAATAAGGCTCAATACCTTTGAAGATACTGCAAAGCGATACAATCTGGGCCGGGGGTGAAATGAAGTGTGGACAAAGCACTTTTCTTTAAGATATAATTTATATTCATATATCATAGGTTGCTAGTTCTGCATTAAATAAATATTTTGCAGTACCAGTTATGTTGCTTATAATTTGGCATACAATATTCAAACATAAATAACTTGTTCCTGGACAGTCCACCCATTAATATTAAGGATCTAAAATTATAAACTTAGATGTACTCAACTATAGAGAACTATATCCTTTATTTGAGTCTCCAAGAAAATATATTCAAACTGATCTATTCAAGGGCCATTTAGAATTCTTATTGCCAATTAGCTCTTGTCAATGTGAATTTTGTCAGGTACCATTGATGAGTTCATTCTAGTTTTACATACTGTTTTAGTCAAATACTTTAACACAGAATTATACCTTATTTAGTCTCTCTGAAGAGACCCCATGCCATTTATGATATTTACCATCAATGCTTTAGGAAAATAAAAGAGTGATCCACATTTTAGGATCACATTATTTTGTTCGGGTGCTGGCTGACATTCATCACAGAAGCACACATTCACTCTGGTTCCCTTGGTTACTACCTGGAACTTTGGCAAAGACACTTAACCCCTATGGGACCCAATTTCCTCACCTGTAAAGTATAACTAATAAGAGCACCCCACTCATAATGTTATGGTTTGAAAATTAAATTAATCAACATATGTAAAATACTTAGAGGATGCCTGGCACAAAGTAAGCACCAGAAATGTGAGTTGCTGCTCTCACCCTTCATTCCATGCTTAGGGGACCTGAACATTCCTTAAAGATAAAATTTTATCTAATACACTCTGTGTAGATTCTGGGTACCCTGTTAATGTCTTGTCACCTCCGATAAGAAAAGATGAAAAATGTAAACCCATGATAGTAAGGTGATAAATTAGTATTAAACCTGAACTATATTTAAAGTAAATGCCTTCAAGGGAAAGTACTTATGAAAAATAAATGAGAATAACTCAACCAAACAATCTGACTATAATACATTATGGTAGGCATAGTTACATTATGGCTAAAATATAAACAAACACAGTGCAGTGGACTAAACATTTGTATCTCCCCCAGAATTCATATGCGAAAAATACTAAAACCCCAAGGTGATATGACGGTGTTGGGAGGTGGGTCCCTTGGAAAGTGATTAGGTTATGAAGGCAGATCCCTCATGAATGAGATTAATGTTTTTATAAATCAAGCTCCAGAGAGCTCCCTTCCCCCTCTGCCCAGTAAAGTTACAGTAAGAAGACAGACCCCCATGAACCAGGAAGAGGGCCCTCCGCAGAACCTGACCATGCTGGCACCTTGATCCCAGATTTCCAGCCCCTAGAACTGTGAGGAATAAATTTATGTTCTTCATAAGCTACCCACTTTATGGTATTTTGTTATAGCAGTACAAATGGACTAAGAAAAACAGGAATAGAAATAAAATTTGTGTTGTGTTGCAAAACAAGCAAACATCTGAAATTGAAAGATTGCCATTCTCCCCTACACCACTGCTCCCTTTTGGCTCTGGCCTTACCTGTTCTCTTTCGAGGCATTCCATGTAGAATGACTTACTTTTACTTTGGATAATCTAATAAGTCTAGTCAATGAGAAAACTGGGTAGTAAAGTAACTAAACTGAGTTTAAGATATGACAGCAATCATGTAAATTGAGGATATGAATGAATTCTGACAATATAGAAATATGAGATTTTTCCCTTTAATAGTATTACATTCCTTTCTCTCACAGGACATTAAAAACCTAGCTGGAACAATTCCACAGGAGGCATTATTCTCCCTATAATTTTATCACAGACTTCCTTTTGACAAATGCGTGCTCCATTTCCTATAGGGAAATAGATATCTGTAAGCAATAAAGGATATGTTATGACTGTTTTTTACACTGAAGAAATCAGCCCTTTGAAAGGACCAATGATCTTGCCAATGACACAATTAGGCACAGCAACATAGAGGAATTTAAGAATATATTTCACCAGTAGGTAGTCTTTGCTGTGGTAGAAGATTCAAGGAAAGTAGAGACCTGAATGCTTACAGGGTAAATCAAGTGGTAGGCTGAGACGTGCAGTGTAGAGAGAGGAATTTTTCATCAGAGGCCTAGTGAGCCATGATGGAGTGGGTCTATAAGGCAGGCATAGGGGAGAAGGTGAACAGAGGAACAGTAATTGAAAAGAAGAACAAGCACTCAGATAAGCAAAAACAAAAAAAAAATAATATACAGATAGAGTTGATGAGATCTCAGAATGTTAATGAAATATAACTTAAAATTTCTATGAAATATAAGCCATGCTTCCTAACCTTAAAATCTTTTTTGGTCATTGGAAGTATTTATTTCCCACCTAGAGATAAATTAAACCTTTTAAAATTGTTTCCTCTCCTCATACATTTTTTCCTAGATATAATGCCTTAAGACATACATTCTTAAAAAATATACTGAATTGAATAGAAAAATATTGCTTTTAATGAATATCTTACATTAAAATTATCCCTTATTCTCATATTGTATTGAAACATATTATCTTTCTTAAAAAAGAAAAAAAATATTTGAAAGGATTAACCTCATGCAAATGAAACTTATAAAAAGAACTAATGATAGCAAGAAGGCATCTCCCAGAAATGCATTACTGTATAGCTGAGGAAAAGAAAAGGTACAGTGTGATAATTTTAAGTCTAGTAACACTGACTGGTCAGAGTATATGCTGTGAACAAAAGGAACAGTGGTCAGGCGTGAATGATAGTGCCTGAAAGGAAGACAGAGTTAAGCAGCACCTTGCAACCAATGGCCAAGTATGAGCAGCACTAACAAATGGAGCAGAGTAATAGAAGCTGAAAGTTGTAATGATTGCCTGAAGAGGTGGGTCAAAAAAAGATTCACAGGACATTTGATGCCTGAAGGCATTAGCATTATGGGCATAATTGGGAAAAATGAGAAGCAGGATCCATTACAGGATTGTCAGAGGCAAGGACAAAGGTAACGTTCTGAGGATAAAATGAAATTTCATTTCACTGATGGTGGTTAATCAAAACTTTGGAAGCAGATAAACAACTGAAAAGGTTTACTTAATGTTACACATATTTTTCAGCACATTAATAAGCTGTTTTAGTTCTCAGAGGTAGAAAAATGAATGTCAAAATAGTGAAAGTAAATTATATGAATCCATTATGCCCAATAATAATTTCTTTTATTTTATAACAATGTTTCTTTCTAAAATTTGGTTTAAATATAATTGCAAATGTATGAGATTTATGCTCAATTGACCATTGTATATAAGTTGGCAATAAAAAAGACACACATTTTTTGCAGTTGTCCTTTTAAAATATGAATGGTTCAAATTTTGCTAGGTGATGTTCACAGAGTTAAGAGAAGACAATCAATTATGTTGAAATAAGATATCTACACAAAATTTTCTTTTTACCCAGTTCTTTCCAGCTTCCTTTTTTTTTTTCCCCCCCTTCAGGCTTTCAAATACTCTTTCATTTTATAGTAGAGAGGTCAGGTTCTGAAATTTCTACAGCTGCAATGCTCGCAATATGCTCTATTTGAATTGATGCTTATTTATTTTACACTACATACCTCCTTGTGTATTTGTTAAAACCAACACACGGTGTCAGACACTCTATTTCTTACCAAAATTACTTAGTGTATAATTAGTTCTTTCTAACATATGATAATTATCACTGGCAAATCAGATTTTTACCATTTCCACCCCGTACAATCAATCTACGTATAATGATAGCAGAACATTTTAAACAATCAATATCGACAGATTTTTTTTGATGTTCTGACATTACTCATATGATACTTGCCCACCTCTGTTCTCTATTTTATCAGGAAATCTTTAAAAGTGAACCACTATTTCTTTATCTTCTAATCAAGAATAGGGCCCAGGAAATATTAATAGAAAGAGTGAGAACCCACTATGTGGCAGGCAGTGGGTAGAGCTTCTTCATAGGTTATCTCATTTTTTTCTCAAAATCACCTAGAAAGTTAAATACTGTATTATCCTCATTTTTCAGGTGTGGATAATATAGAATTTATTACTTAAGCATAGACATTTAATAGCTTTCCTTAAGACAAAGCCAGTTAGGAGAAGATCTGAAATTCCAACTCGGCCAGTTCTATCTGATTCCAGATTCTGTCTCTAAAAGATCACTTTGCACAGTGGCTCCCTCCTTCCCTACCCGCCTCACTCCCTTTCTCCCATTCTTTCTTCCTTCCTTCATTATTTACTATTATTATTTTTACATTTTAAAACCTATTTGCCCTCTTAGTTTTCTATATATTGTTTGGCATTAACTACAGGGTAATTATAAAACTGCAATATTATGATGAATTTCACCAGGGAAGAGCTGCGTATGGCCCACCATATATAAGGCAAGTAATAGCAAGAAAGAATAAACAGTAACACCTGTGTAGCTAAGAATTATAACCTTTACTTTTATTTGTCCATTCCTTAATATCTTCAGAAATAATTTAGTATTAGATATATATGGAAGAATATTATATATTCTAAGCTATACTTTATGGAATATATTTAAAATCTGTTTGATAAAACTGTAAACATTGATATTATTTAACTACAAAGACAAAGGCAATACCCTCAATACCACTTAAAGTGAACGTATGTTACAAATACACACACACACACATACTCATGCGAATTGAGAAAAACTAAATGTATTTTAAAGATGATTTTAAGTCTAGAATTAAAATACATCCATTTGACCTATCATATTAAGCTTTTACTATATTAGCATTTCTCTTATACAGATGTGTAAAAATTATATATCATATATGAAAGGACAGCATAGCTAGTAAATCATCTAACATAAAAACATCACTGCACACAAGGGTGTGCTGGCTCCCATTGCTTGCCTCTTGCTTGACCATCTGTGGCTTAACCTTTTTTCTTTTTGAAGAGCTTATTTTGCAGAACTAGAAGAGTACTGAACAAACAGAAAAGGGCATATAGCCCCTCAGCATCTGCTAGACCACATTCCAAAAAGTCAGATAAAACCAGCCCAACGGAAAACAACTTCTCTGGAAAGCAACCACCTTCCATTTTCATTTCACAACAACAAATACTCTGGAAAACAGCCCTTTTCCTTATCATTTTGCTCCTTCTAATTCCAAAAAACAGGCCAAGCCACTCATCCTTGGGGCCAGCATTCTTTCTTCCTTTCATGCCATGCCCTTTCCTCCCTTGGAAAGTAAAATAATAAACTTGCTTCAAAATCTATCTTAATCTTTGAGTCGAGATTTCATCCTTAGCCTGTGGTACAAACACCCCTGACAATATAATTATTATATATCATATTAGTGATCAACACATTTTGTGACATGAAATATGTACTTTTTTGAATATTTGAAAAAAGTTCATGCTTTCTTTTACTTCCCTCTTAAGTGTTTTGATAATTCACCCCTTTGACATAGTGTTGTTTAACAAAAAGAACAAGAAAAAAACACTTTATCAATCTATCTATCTATCTATTATTTTAACTCTATTTCTATAGATTGATCAACTGACTGGTAACCTCTAGATCAGTGATTCTCTACTGGGGATGGTTCTCCCCCAGGGGACAGTTGGTAGTATCTGGAGATTTTCTTTCATTATCACAACTATAGCAGGGGCATGGTGGAAGGGAAGGTACTATTGTCAGTGAAGAGAGGTCAGGGATGTTGCCAAACATCGCACAATGCACAAGACAGTCCTGACAACAAAGAATTATCTGGCTCAAAATGTCAATAGTGCAGTTGTTGAAGAACCAGGTGCTAGACAGTTATATCATTTAAGAAAAATAAGACAATGTGACTATCGTTCATGGCTATCTAGTTACATTATAACAAATGAATCAGATTAACAGTTTGTCAGAAGGGCAAAGAAGCAGAAGCATAAAAACATTATTTCCAGGGAGAATTACTGCAGAAGGCACTTAGAAGTAAACAGGTACAGCCAAATAGGAAAAAGCGGTGAACAAAAATTTGCTGAATGTTATAGCTAAGACACTATTTCTTTGTTCCATTCATTGACAGAATTCGATTTGAGGAAAAAAAAAGGCAAATATAAATCAATGCTAATTGCAAACATCTAGCATATTTGAAAAGGCTGGTTGCAAAAGACTAAGAAGAACCAGGAAACTAAATAGAATTTCTTTAATTTCTATTTTGGCTGCTATATGATATTTGGTAAATAAAAACAAATGTACATTTATTAATCATTAGTTATTGGCACCTAGCAATAAAAGACACAGCTTACCTTCTCAAAGAGGTAACTGGATAGAGAAGGGGGAATTACAATTACTTTAAAGTATGATGAATAATTAAATCCTGAGGCCGTTTGAACTAAGAAGAGTGTCTTCTCAGACAGTGAGACTACTTGAGGAGGAACAGAAATTCTAGTTAGAGGATAGACTGTATACATGAAAAGGAGTGGAAAAACAGCACGGAAACCTTAGGGAACTAAACTCTGTTGCATGGCTAGAACATCTTATAACAGTGAAGGATGAAAAGGGCAAATATCAGATGATCATAGCCTTGGAGTTAGAAAAATGTTTGAATTTACAAAAATGGCACAAATAATTGCACATCTGACTCTTGCTTGGAAAAGATAGTGTAATGGTAGAAGGAAAACAATACATATTCTTATGCTTCTGTTAAGGAAACTTAATTTCAAGATGCAAAATTTCGAATGAACATGAGTATAAAAAGTCACAAAACTGTGAGGAATTTGACCCAGAAAATCCAATATCGTAAATTAATCTTAAAGAAATATGTAAAAAGATGTTAGTAATGGCATTATTTGTAATGACAAAAAATGGTTTAGAAAGTTGAAAAAATCCAAATGTCCAAAAATAGATTGGTATACTTAAAGTCATTCTACATTGACAAATGTTTAAAGCATAGGTATTGCTAGATGAATAAACAAGTTACAAATGAATTTGTAATATAATGCCATTTTGAGGGTAAAATGTCTTAGTTTTAAAGGCTGAATAACTTTGCATTATATATATAAATGTATATATATATATTTTATACATTTGTTAATGAACACTTAGTTTGCTTCCATATCTTAACTGTTGTAAATGATGCAAGGTGATGGATGTGTTAATTAGCTTGATTTAATCATTACACAATGTAAACTTTTATAAAAGTGTCACATTGTACCCCATAAATATATGCAAATACTATTGTCAACTAAAAATAAAATTTAAAAATGAAGGAAAATACAACAAAAGAAATACATTGAAAATGAATTAACCAAAATCTTAACAATTGTTAAGTTTGTGAGGTAGAATTTTGATGAAACTTTGTGTTTTATGTTTTCCCACTGTGCTTAGTTCTATGATCTTCAAGTTTTCTGCACAGATCAGGCCTCTGAATTTTGTTTTCAATTTCTGGGCAATATGTTTTCCAATATATTTCGACCAATTGATGAGCATCCAGATGAAAGAAATCAAAACAGTGAGAAAGCTAGACTTATTTTCAAAATAGAGACTTTTTAGACTGGGAAACAGAATATGAATGAGGAAAATGATAGCTGTCCTCAAATTTATATGCAAAGAAATTTAAGGAAATGTATGCTGTTCCTGAGAACACCACCACAGCCTCAAAGGGAGAGCTCATAAAAAGAGACTTTCGACTTATTATAAAAAGAATATCCTAATAATATAGCCATAGCATCCTCAGCTTTCTTAGAAAGTAAGAGCCTCCCTACCACTAGATTCAAACAGTGGCTGCTGACGATCTCCCAGTCATGTTATTGAACAGATTCCAGCTTTTGGTGGGAGTTGAATCTAGGTAACCCTGTTCTAAGGTAACCTCCCACTTCCAGATGCTACAGTAAGAACAGGGCTGGCCTTAGAAATGATACTAAATAAAATGAAAAGACAACTTAATATCTTTTTATTTACCTTCCATGATTATTTGCATTTATTTTTATAACATGATCACCTCTTCAAATTATCCTTTAATTGTATGATTCAAATTGTCATCTGGGGAGTTAAAAGGGCTGCCTTGATGGGTGATTCAAACCCCAGTACATTGGTGCCTACTTATAAGAATTCATATGGATATATGTACTTGTCATTCAAGAGTTAATATGTTAATTATATGCTAATATATGATGCATTTTGATCTCTACAAGCAACCTAACCTAAAACTTAAGAGACAGAAATAGTTTCCAGCCTTTATGTAATGAAATATATGTGTGTGTGTATATATCAGTTTGCATATGTGTTGTAATATATATTGCCATAGAATTATTTATAATTATGTTATATATACTATATAAGTGTAATTAGGTAATAAAGTTGGAGCCCTCAATAACTAGATTAGTACCCTTATAAGAAGAGTTACAAGAGCTTGATCTCTCTGTCTCTCTGTTCTCTGTCATGTGAGCATACAAGGAGGAGATGGCCATCTGCTGATGAGGAAGCAGGCCCTACCCAGGCTTGAATCTGCTGACACCTTGATCTTGGACTTCCCAGCTTCTGAAACTGGGAGAAATAAATTTCTGTGGTTTAAGCCACCCAGTCTAAGGTATCAAGTGAGTTCTTGAGAAATATAGTTCATGTTTGTCATTTTCCCCTTTTTTATGTGGATTGTGAGCTTCTGAGGGAAGTATCTAGGTGTTGTTAGTTTTTACCTGACAGCTTGGTGGTTTGCACACAGGAAGCACTCAATAAATCATTGATGAATAAATTGAAAGTTGCTTAAAATTAACTGACTCTTTTGGAGTTCACAAGAAAATAAATCTAACACCTGCTAAAACCAGCTATTATGGATATAATATACTATGGTTGTCAACTCTTGACTACACCTTTGTTGAGGGTTTGGTAAGATACCATTGATGAAATGGCCATATCCACAACCTAAAGCAGAAGTTCCAAAGTAGAGGTTAAGGCATCTATATTTTAAAATGATGTATCAGTGATTCTGATAATATTGTGCTTTGAGAACCACTTTTGTTGACAGATATTTGCTTACAGAAAAGTGGCTAGATTCTATCATTTATTCCACTATTATAAGAAATACATATCCCTAATTGGACAGATTCTGGCTCTCACTACTAACAATTATCTTTAGTGTATGAACATACTTAAAAAGGGAAAAAATTGCTTCTGTGTGTTGTGTGGCAGATACAGAATCATTCATACAGAATCATATTATGAATGTCTCAATCTAGTCTGGTAATAATATATAAATACATGAGTTCATCTTATGTTATTAGATTACACTGAGATTTTGCTAATCCATAAATTGCAAAGATTGGAAAAAACAAATTTGCAGGGGAAAAGTTGAAGGTAAATCCTATCGTTTCTATCCCTGCATCAATGGTGTGTAGGATTTGATGGCAAATCTGTGAACTCAAATACACACCTTTCCTCCTCCACCCCCCAATAAAATATTGAAGAAACAAAACAGCTTCTAGATTAGGAGGAGATACATCCAGTTTGCAGCTTGTGCCATTGCTGCTAAATCTCTGCCTTTCTAGATCCTCTTCTGGGAACCTCCTCACACCTTAGTTTTGTAGGACTTGACTTCTGTGAGATTTGAATGTTACTCCCGGCTTTTCCTAAAAACGCCGTACTTTTCAGTATGTACAGCTGCTGCTAAATTTCTCCCTCCTCATGGACATCTTTTGGGGTTTGCTGCTTTTCCCATTGTATGTGTTCTACAGAACCAACTCAGTTTTGGTTAACTCTAACCACACCATGACAATTTGAAATACTATAAAATAGCATTATTGATTTTGAAAAACCTTCTAAATACATCAAAAGCCAGACACCTTCAAACTGAGTTTTATCACTCCCATCTGAAAGCGAGGACTTCATTCACTGCTGGGTTTCTAGTACCTTGACTAGAATCTTTTGTATAGCTTGCTAGCATTAAATATTTGTTCAATAAACAGATAAATTGATATAATAGTTTGGTACAATAAATACAGAGAACATATCATCTCAAATTACAAAATCGATGTACACAAATCAGTAGCATTCCTATATA